>PVIC010010654.1:0-43047 GCA_004025085.1 Thryonomys swinderianus
TGTCATCAAATCTCAACATTCCCGGGTACTTGAGAATCCACTGACTTCTACCTGACCTTGAAACCCAGGAACCTGTAGTCAGAAAAACAAAGAGGATTCGAGCTCAGAGATGGAGGGACATTTACTGCTTGAGATACCTTAAATGTGAAGATACTATTTGCTCACAAAATAGACATTCATGGTCAGTTGGGGATTATTTGCTGTCAGTATTAATGTAAGTCCATTTCACAAACTTGCACGTGAAACTCTGAATTGCTTATAGCCTACCCCCCTGTACCCTTAATGATAAGCAATGAATAGGTGAATGTTGAGGAAAACAACAGCTTTCTGTGGAAAAATCAAATGTAGAGAGTTTTAATTCTCGATAAAAAGATGTTTCCACTGGGCGTGGTGGCTCACACCTGTCATCCCAGCACTCGGGAGGCAGAGACAGGAGGATTGCTGAGTTTGAAGCTTGCCTGGGCTACATAATGAGCTCAGAGCCAGCCTGAACTACAAAGTGAGACCCTGTCTCAAAAAAAAAAAAAAGATGTTTCCTACCTGGAGGGAGGACTTGTCCAACATTTCTACAGCTCAGAAACCCTCTTCCAATGGGAAGAGAATGCTGCTTCCTGTTGAAGCAGAAAGCCTATTCTATATCTGCCTAATTGTTTCTTCTAAATCTACATGAGGAGAAGCCTGGAAACCTTCCTTTCCAACATCAGAAGATATAATCTAGTGCCCCAAAATTTGTTTCTGCTTGTTAAACATCACCAGTTCTTTTGACCGTTCCTCACACATGGCCTATGTTCCTTGTCATTCTAGCCACCACCTACTTGTCCATAACCTCCCAAAAACCCAGTGCACCCTTCGTAAAGCAATTTGGGTTACAACAGAATTTTACATTTAACCTAAGAACAAAGTCTTAAGTTATGACCCAAACGTTGGTCATTTGTGCTTCCAGTTGGCCTCAGATACAGATTTAACCCCTAAAGGTTCTGGGAGGAACATGACAGTATCTTTTCCTGGGAGGGGTTAGCTGAGAAATCGTGAGCCAGTGTCTCTCTGAGAGCACTGAAATCTGTCTGTGGACAGGAGAGAGACTTCGAAGGCTGTGCAGAGAGTCTGAGCCTTTACTGACCTTGAGACTTACCATCTCCTACACTGTACAATTTTACCTATTTTACGCACTCTTTGCCCCTTCCCTTCCTATAGAAAGAAAATGCTATTAGAACAGGATATATTTAAACTGTTTTATTTATTGCTACATATTCAGTGTATATGTAGTGCCTGGACCATACACAAAGTGCTCCAAAATATTTGTTAAATTAATTTGTAAATGGCTTTTGCTTAGTGAATCCAGGCTAGTTCCTAAGAAATGCCATTTCTCTTTCCTTTCGCTTAAAAGCTGTATATTCTCAAATCCACTCTAAAATTTGACTGGAAGCTTACCAATAAGTTCTACAGTCACTCGTTCTAAGAATATTCCTTTTTTTTTTTTTTTACTTAAAAGAAAAATCAAGGCCACAGAATTCGTCTCAGGCAGCACTCCCAAAGGCTTTAAACCAAGAAACCAAACCTGCATTCATCCATAGGCACGTTTACAGTCAACATGGGCAACATCCTACTGGATTGCATTCCTGAGACATTGAGTGTCTCCGTGTACGTGAATAGTCCTGTCTTGGCTTCATGTCCTCCTCACAAAGGCTATGACAGAGGCCCCACAAGACATGAATGTTTAGAGAACGGACAAGGAGTCTTGTTCCTTCCTGCATTCCTATTACTCAGATTACCGGAAAGTGTAGATGCTCAACATGAGTTTGGTAAATGAACCGATGCTTCTGCAGCTATATTTCTAGATGAATAACCGTATCACATACACAATAGGCCTGGAGCTTAGACTCTTGCTGGGATAAGCCTGTGGGATGATTGCAAAGATCTTTTACCTAATTCGCCAGCAACGTCCAGACCTGGGATTGTTTCACATCTACATTGCTTTATTTTTCCATCTCTTTTCTTTTTTCTTCATACTACCACACCCATACCTTTACCCTTATGAATATAGTTAATTATATCTTACTAAGGCTGAATGCTGTTTTATGGTGGAAGACTAAAATTCCTCTCTCAAGTGGATATTTACTGTATCTAATTTTCTGATTTGTCTGAGTTCTTATTATATAACTATAACTCTTCTACCTAGGGTTAAAGGCAACAAAGTATTAGTTACTATGGTTTGTCATTTCCCAGTTTGTTTGATACAATAGTTATTACTGACTGTACTAAGTTGGCCAAGGTGACATAACTGTTGTAATTAAGTGGTGCTCCTTGGTCATTTGTGCTTCCGGTTGGCCTCAGATACAGATGCTGATACCTAGATTTTCTGGAGCCATAAAAAATACAACAGCCCAAGTGCTGGGTGTGGTGGCTCACCCCTGTAATCCCAGCACTCAGGAGGCAGAGGCAGGAGGATTGCTGAGTTCCAGGCTTGCCTGTGCTACATAGTGAGCTCAGAACCCACCTGAACTACAAAGCGAGACTCTGTCTCAAAAAAAAAAAAAATACAACAGCCCAAAACAGTACCAAAGAACAGGGTGCTAGGCCAAACAGACTGCAACTTTTCATCTCCAGTAAGCAGAAAAGGTAAGATACTGGGACAAACTAAAAGGCCAAAAGCCTGCCACCCCTGTAAGACAGATCTGAAAAGTAGTCATTACCTAATGAAGTCACAATACTGTAATAAAACTACTATAAATAATATGAAGCCTCAGTTCAGAAAATAAATTTTAAAAAGTAGAAAATGGGAAGGCATGGAAGCAAGATCCAATTCAATGCCCTCAATTTGCCTGGAACAAATCCAGAAGGCACTGAAGTAGAAGAAATCAAAATATCCCAACTGAATTTTATGCAATGGTAACAGTGGAAGTACCAAAGCAGATAAGTCCCCAGACAAACACAAAACAAATAAATACACAGGTAACTAAAGAGATGATGGCCAATAATGAAGGAAATGGTTAGTGAATCTAGAATAAAAGGCATTTAGGGAAACAAACGCCCGACAGAGTAAAGAACCAGATGCCATAAAACAGATGCAAACAGATATCCAGGAAATTTAAAATTCTATTGAAAAAATACACAGCAGAATCAACCAGCATAAAAACAGAATATGAGATCTAGAAGACAGGGTTGTGGTAGGGGATCTTCAAATGATGGATGTCTTAAATATAGCAGGGTACCATGAAAAATTAATCCAACAGCTGCAAAATAATGCAAAGAACAATAATATATGATGTATTAGAATAATTAAAAATCAAATCATATTAAAATGATAAAAGACACAAATCCATGCAATTTGGAATGAAAAGTGGGAAATCACAACAGGTCCTGGAGAAATCCAAAAGTTCATCAGCACCTACTTTCAGAAACTGTACTCAACTAAGATGGAAAATGGAGAAGAAATGGACAGATTCCTAAGTATATATGAATTAACAAAGCTAAATCAAAAATATATATAAAAATTCTAAACAACCCAAAAGCAGTCAGCAAAATTGAAGAAGTAATAAAACACTACCAAAAAAAATTTTAAAAGCCAGGTCATGATGGATTCACTGCTAAATTCGACAGGAACTTTAGAGAAGATACAATGTCACTATTCCTCAAACCACAAACAACAGTACTGGGTGTGGAGATTCACGTCCACCAGCAATCAGTACCACATACCACAGTAATGGGCATGCTAACTCATGCCTATAATTCCAGCATTTGGGAGGCAGAGGCAAGAGGATTGCTGTGAATTCAAGGCTGACCTGGCTGCACAGTGAGCTCAGGCCCAGCCTGAACTACAAAATGAGACCCTGTCTCAGAAAAAAAAAATCCTTGGTAAGACACTGTCAAGCAGAATGCAGCAAGTCATCAAGAACATTGTACACCATTCATCTAAGATGCAAGGATGGTTCAACATACACAAATCAATAAATGTAATAGACTACATAACAGAACCAAGAAAAACCCACTTGATCATTTCAGTACATGCAGAAATAGCATATAACAAAGTCCAACACCCATTCATGATTTTTTTAAAACCCTATATGAAATTAGAATGGAAGGTCTTTGTCTCAATCTGATAAAAGCCATCTATGACAAACCATGAGCAACATCATACTAAAAGGTCAAAAAAAAAGTGATGTTCCTGTGACATGCCTGGTTCTACCCCAACAACACTGCTGAGTGGGGGAACGTGCATGTTTTTATAAACTTTTTGGCCATGACTCTATTCTCACCCCTGCATCTGACCCTCTAAAAGTATTAAAGCAGGGCCTGGGACAAATTATCACCACATACTTGTGACTAAATTATTCTTGTTGCTGTTGCTCTTTTGGTCAGCCAGCCTATGGGAGGAGAACATAAAGGAATATTTGGGCCTAGGAAAGACCTGTCTTTGAACATTAGCTTTGCCTCTTACGAGCTGAGCACTCTTGGGTTCGTAAGCTTTTATTTAAATTAATTTTTATTGATACACTTTTGCTCTACATAATCACATTCATCAAAGGGAATTCGTATCTGTACATAAAGTATCTTAATATTTTTCTTCCCATTTCTCTCTCCTCCCTTCAAGCCTTCTTCTCTCCAAGTACAAAAGAGCCTTCCAGATTGCACACTGAGCAGCACAAAGGAATACAACACTGTGTATTTGATAAGTAGCCTCCCTAAGCCTTTGAGAGCAGAGGAGGTGTTCAGGGTAGAAGGTGGAACTCTGTACAGTCATGCCCAAGAATAGCAAGAACGCATCTGGGTGCATATCAAATACTTCTGTGATTTGGCCACCTCCCTTCCCTTCAAGCCAAATACTCATTATTTAAAAGTTGCAAAATAGAAATGTTCCCTCCTGGCTCTTTCCACTCCTAAACTGGGGAAGGAAAGGTCATCATTTGCATGGCGGCCTTAGAGTCCATCTGAATACTCATGGGCTTCTCAACATCCCTGAAATTGTTTAGATCGCCATGTGTTCTCTGGCTTGTACCGAGCAATACAGGGCTGAGTTTATGGGCTGGGTGTGGTGGGAAGGGTAGGGATGGAAGTGATAGAAAATGAAGGGCAAATAGCAGTGTAAGACGTTTGGAATAGTAAATGTCAGACTAGGGTAGGTGAAACATTCTCAAGAGGCACAAAAGAGCCCTGGAGATGTAGCTCAGCGGCTCCATGCCTGCCTAGCAAGTGCAAGGTCCTGAGTTCAATCCCCTGTACCATTAAAAAGAAAAAAAAAGAATGCACAAAAAGATGGTGTGACAGTGTATGTGTATGTTGGGGGTCAGATCCAGGGATATTACAGTTTTCCCTAAAAATATATATAGAACACCTGATTGTTCTCTCACACCAAATCATTAATTCTTTTTGATTCAACTGTTCAGCACAGCCTACCTTGGCCCATTTTAGGATGACTCTGTCCAACACTCCTGGCCCCTAAGCAGCATTCCAGGAACTTCCCAGCACCTGCGTGGGAGGAGATGTCATCTTCTGGTTAAATGAGTTCCCCACACAAACGCAGCACAGCACTCTGCTGAAATTCTGCTGAACTTTTTAATTTCATCTTTCTTTGGGATCCAAAATTCATTTCAGGATTTTTCAGAACCTGGATCTTGTACAGAAATCTAATTTTGGACATCAGGGGTAGAAGTAATTGGACTAACTTGGAGCAAATCCTTTAACTGCCTTGGAGAATAAAGTTGTTCCTTTTGACAGCGTCCCAAGGGAAGCTGAGTTCATCATTCATTTTCCATAAAAATAGAACAAATTCATGTTATAATAGTTTTAAATTCTAACTATTTGCTAAGTTAATTTTTTAAACGTGTGCACAGAAAAATGACTAAAAGGGAATAAATATGCCAAATGGTGCAGGCTTATCTTTTAGTCATGACTTAGTTTCTTCATGAACTGGTTTTTCTTTAAAAAATGTTTTCAAAATTGGGACAATATGCAGCCATTTACTGTTACAAAGTTTTAAGTCAAGGTTTTTTTTTTTTCATTTTAAATTTGGTTACTTGAAATTTCTACGTGAGTTTGTTCAATGAATGCTTATGAAGCATCTACTATGAGCTACATGCAGGGGAGGACTATAGTCCAAGGGCTATCATCTCTTTTATAAATAAAGTTTTATTGAAGCACAATCACATTCCTTTGTTTATGTATTATCTAAAGCTATTTGAGCACTAAAAGAAGAGAGTCAAATAGTTGCAACAGAAACAAGCTAGCTCATGAAAATTACAATGTTTACTACCTGGCCCTTGCAAAATAAATCTTCCTGGCTCCCGTGGCATGTGAGAGGTTCTAAATTAAATAATAGAAATCAATAGTGAGCAAAAACAAGGATACATTCCCCAGGTCATGGACTTTGTAATTTTTTGTGTAAGTTTGGGTAGTTTCCATATTCCTAAAAGTAATTTCACTGTATAAATAGATCACAGATAGGCAAATACCAGATCTTCTCTTTGCTATGAGCACCTGTAGATGCAAATGAGCTCTAGAAAGTATGACAGTTTTTGTAGAATGAGAAATTTCCAAAGGAAATTTGGCATAGGGATGTAATGAGGGGAAGGAATAAATATGATTCTGAAAGAAAATAAAAGAGCATGTATATAGGGGGTGGGGAGGTGTGGGTGAGTGGGGATATGGGTAAAAATGAGAATTGACTGTGTCATATATTGGTACAAATTCCCCAATGTTATGTGTGATTGTGGGATGTATATAAATTGTACCAATAAAGAATTCAATTTAAAAAAATTTTCACTATGGAGACATGAAACATAAGCCAGCTAGCTGGTGGTACTGACAGCATTAGTCTCAATGGTTAAAAGTAGTTTCTTGATGCTCTAGAAATGCAGAGACCCAGTATATTAATATCCCTTTGCCCTGTGCCCAGATCACAGCCTGGCACATGGAAAAGTAGTCATGCAGCCAACTCTGGCTATTGATAAAGTGTCATCCAAGGATCTCAAATGGATTCACCAGCCCTTGCATGGTATTCAAACTTAAACCAGGTATAAGAGACTAGAAATTCTTCCATCAAGTCAACAGAAATCACATGGCTGAGGAATGTCATGGACTTGTCTTCACTGATGTGGGGGAGCTTCTCACATGCCCATGAAGCTGGGAATTTCAGATAGGTGCCTCTGAAGGCACACAGTTCCTTTCAGAAGGAGACTATCACCTGGTTTGGGAGCAGGAGCTGGGTAATAAAGACCCAGTTCAGTAAACAGAACTCCTTGTTTTCTGACAATACACAACAAACACCCTTTGCCTTCTGCTAAACCCCATCTCCTTGGAAACATCCTAATAGGTTTAACAGAAGCGTGGAAGATCTGAGAAGATGCGCCATTCGCTCTGCAATAGGAATGTGTTGAAGTATTCTATTAAAGATGCATGAGTTGGACTGGCCTCCACATTAACCTGCTAGGCATGCAGAAACACAGCAGAAACAGGTGGGTGAGAGGCAGGGCTCAAGCCTCCTAGGCAAAGAGAACTCTCTAGGTAGATGTTCCAATTAGGAACTTGGAGTCTGTTCAGTATTCAACAGGATCCTTCTATGTCTGTCTCCTTTATTCAATTAAGAAAATGGTAGGAGCCTTCAATTTTCTCTATGATTTAAAAATAATGATAAATGATCAGGTGGAGTTTGGTATGT
Organism: Thryonomys swinderianus; assembly: GCA_004025085.1. NCBI lineage: Eukaryota > Metazoa > Chordata > Mammalia > Rodentia > Thryonomyidae > Thryonomys > Thryonomys swinderianus. The sequence continues at coordinate 7,655 of PVIC010010654.1, forward strand.
TTTTTAAAGCACATTTTTTAAAAGAAACTTTTGCTAAATTTAATCAGGCCTGCTTCTGGGAAACAGTCATCAAACAGACTACTGGCAATTCAAATCCTCTCCTCCACACAAACACGTCCTTTGTCAGTAGCAATTTCCAGTACAGAATGAGTCGTTCAAGATTGGGAGGGATGTTCTACATTTCAAAGATAAACAAAACAACAATAATAATAATAACGAATCTAATTAAGTCCGAAAAGAGCATAGAAATGAGTCAGGCAAATGTTCGAACTGGAAGGAGTAACAAAAGAAGAAAAAGATAGGGCAAGTAACAGAGATCTGCTTAGTGATAGCTACTCCAGCTGCCCCAGACTCTCTGCACCTGAAGGGCTTCTTTCTTCTTGTTTTGTTTTTATCTTCTGAATGTAGTATGCCTTCCATGTTTCAGCTTGCTTTTACTTCTCACACAAGTATTATTAGTTGTTTGGGATTTGTCATGTCTCAGCTCTAAAATGTCCTCCATGAGTCTCAATGTGCCAGGTATGACCTGGCCAGAAGAGGCCAGTCACTGGCGTTGTGACCTGGGAAGCTAAACAGTATTCTCGTCCCTGGCTCCTCCCTTCCTTCTTGGCTTCCGGGCTGTCATGAGTTGAGCAGCTTCCTCCAGCATGCCTCCCCCATAATGTTTCCACCCTGGACCTAGCCAGCCATGGACTAAACTCCCCAGAAACTGAGTCAAATAAGTCCCTCCTCTTTAAATTTCAGGTGTCAGATATTTCATCCCAGCAAAGTGACTAAAACGGGATCCAAAGCCCCAAGATTTCAGCTGCACCCTTTGAAATTTGGTGTTTATGAAATGTAAAATAATAAGAAAAGGAATTAAAATTCTTATGAATTTTGAGATCCAAAGAGGAATAACTTTCAATAAGACTACAGGGTATAGATTTTAAGTTCAGACAGCATGGGTTTAAATCTGGCTCATCAGCTAAGTGAATTATCTAGGGGTAGGTTCTAGATACTGTAGAGGTTCAACGTCCACATTTGCCATGTGGCAATCATGATAGTGTATCTTCAAATGTATAGTATATGGATTAAATGAGATAGTGCTTGTTACATATCTAAAATAATAAGCATGTAACTGTTACGTGCTAGTATTTTATCATCATTATTTACATCTAGCCCAATGCTAAAGTTCATGCTTTGGTCTCCTTGACAGGCTGTTGACCAGACTTTATTTGAAGATCTCCTAGAATACTGTCTCACTACCTGTTTGTAAATATCTCTGGCCCTTAGAAAGTCCTTTTGTACATTCAGCTGTAATTGCTTCTGCCATGGCTTCTGCCCTTTGGTCTTAATTTAAGGCTCCCTTGAGAGCCTTAATGGATAGAGTTGATGCCGCTTCCTCTTTGTACTAGTGTAGATTTGGTTTTAATGCCAAGTAATGAAAAGACAATTCTACAAGCTTTAGCATTAATGAGAATTAACCAGAAAGATCCTAAGGCATCTGATTAAATCAATGGGGAGGAAAGGGAAGGAGGAGAAAGAGCAAGGAGAGTTGCAGGGAGAAAAAACTGGGAGTGGGAGAAGGAAAATGTTGGCCTCAGAAAACTCAGGAACTAGAGCAGATTCAGGCCCCATCCCGTCAAAAAGGAGTCATTACACCATCTGTGGTTAAGACAATCATCACTGAACCTTCCTCTACGGCTCCAAGACTCTGGCTGGCTCAGCCAGCATCAGAGATCTAAATGTGGATCGACTCTGGGCACGGTCAGAAACGTCTGCTGCTGATCAGGGTGCTGGGAGGCTGCCTGTGTACTGGGAGGTCCTAGTGTAACTCACAGAAAGGTCAGCTGTAAACTGAGCGGCCTCCTAGCCATGGTGCAAGAAGGCCCAAGCCATGTGAGGGAATGATAGCACAGTCCTTTAGAAAGTTGATCGCCGGGCGTGGTGGCTCACGCCTGTAATCCCAGCACTCGGGAGGCAGAGGCAGGAGGATTGCTGAGTTTGAGGCTTGCCTGGGCTACATAGTGAGCTGAGGGCCAGCCTGAACTACAAAGCGAGACCCTGTCTCAAAAAAAAAAAAAAAAGTTGATTAAAGCGAACCTCCAGGGTAAATATCCTCCGTTATTTCAACCATTGGGACTGAACTAATTAAAAGTAACTGTGTTTGTGCTCGCTTCGGCAGCACATATACTAAAAAGTAACTGTGTGACTGTTTCATTTTCTCACTGGAAATTAGAGCTCCATGAGGACAGAGGATTGTATCTGTCTTATTTACCAAGTATGCAGATATTGTAATCACTGAATTAGTTAATTGACTGATTCACTCATTAATCTTTTATTTTTGAGAACCTTCTGCTTATATCCAAATACGACTCAACCCCACTTAGTCAATTCCCACTGACGGTGATGAATTCTACTGTCAGTGTTCTGTTTTATTTTCATGAAATACATAGCAAGAGAAGGCAAACAACTCACAAGGCTTACTTTCAGTCACCTGAAAAGTATTTTCTTTTCTCATCTTTTCTGGTCACCTATTTCTGCAAAACACATTCCAAAATATAGTGGCTCAAAGAAATAGTCCCTGACTTAGATCCTGGCTCAATAGGTTGTGCAGGGCATGGGGGGGACACCTCAGCTGCGTCCCATGGGGCATCTGCTGGGAATCCATCCATGGATGGAAGAACTCAACTCCAGGATGGCTGGCAAGTAGATGGTCACTGTCCCTGGAAGCTCAGCTAAGGATGTGGATCAGGGCCTAAATTTTTCTCTGCAGGTACCTCTCCGTAGGCTGCTCATGCATGTTTTCCCATTTCTCTTCTTTATGGAGTTTAGTGATACATTTTAGGTGCACAGCATGATCACATTCCTCGCTGAGGATTTGCACCTGTACAGGATATATGTTGAATCTTATTTTCCCCCATTCTCCTGCCTCTCCTCCAATCCCTGTAGGCACACTTTTGTGCTTTCATGGTTCCACCAGGGAGAATCCCAAGACTTCCAGGAGAGAAGTTCAGAATTCATATAGGATCACTTTCTTCCTTGTGGTATTGGCAGCACCAGTCACAAAGGTCTGCCCACTTCAAGAGAAAGGAATACGGGCTTCGTTACGCTACGGGAGCAGAAGCAAAATCATACAGAAATGGAATATGTAGGGTGAGAGAATGTGTTTGGAAAACAAACCAGCACAAGTGACTCCTCTTGGGACACAGGCAGTCAGGGTGACCTTCTGCATGGCACATTTAAATGCTCTCGACTGCTCTGCCCCTCAATCATCATTTTCTGAGTCATCTATGCTGGATTAAGGCCTGAAAGAACACAGACAAATGAAAAAGGTCCCTTCTACTAGAGAGTTCACAGATAGGTAGAGAAGATAAATAATGAAAACCCAATAGGAAGAATAATTCCACTAAGGTATACACAGGGCAGCACTGGCAGAAAAACAAGTGACTGATTTTGTCCAGTCTGAAAGCTAAATTCTGTTTTATCTGAACACTTGCCTTCAATGTACATGAGTTCTGTTGTGGTATTAGGTTGCCTTTTCAGAATGAATAGATACTCCTCTAGATGAGCGTGCAAACACAGGAGGCACACAAACCCCAACTGGAGAGACTCCTTAGCTAATGCTATGGCTTAGGTCACGCATGTCCCTTATGTGCTCCTAAGTAGAGCACACGGAAAGTGACTGGCTCACAGGAACACTATAGCTGGCCACCTGTTAGGAAATAAGGCCTGGTGTGAGGAAGGCAGATCCTGGAGGGTGACCTGGAAGGTTGTGTGACCTTCCCCAGCTTCTTCCTTCACTCCCAACTTCCTGGTCACCATGAGGTGAGCAGCTCTCCTCAGCCCAGACCCTTCTCCCCTTCTCTTTCTTTCTTTAAACTTGATGAACATGCACTAAAATTTCTGAATGATAATCCATAATATACTTGAATGGGTTGGGTGTTTTGTCCCAGCAACAAGGAAAGTGACTAAAACAGTTAACAAAGGAAGATTAAGAAAGAGAGGACTTGCTTGGACTTAGTAGATCTCCTCAAAGTACTGAATTTTTCCAAAAAGAAAGAACCCCAGAAAGTTACTATGACTAACTTTTTTTTTTTTTTTTTTTTTTGCTTTTTGGAGACAGAGTCTCGCTTTGTAGTTCAGGCTGGCCCTGAGCTCACTATGACTAACTTTTAAACAGACTTCAGTTTTGGAACTCTTTTCAATTTACAGAAAACTTGAGATGACAGAACAGAGAGTTCTTACAGGGGAGTTCTACTCCCCCTTCTTCCTATAGTTAATACCATAGATTAGTTTGAGCTATTTATTATAATGAATGAACCAGTGTTGAAATACCATTATTAATTGGAGTCTACAGTTTATTCACATATTTTTCAGTCTTTTCGGGTCCAGGATCCCGTCCAGAAGACCATGTCACTTTCCATGCACATCTCAGGCTCCTCCCGGCTGTAACAGTTTCTCAAATCTTCTTTGTTTTGATGACCTTGACATTTTGAGTACGAGTCATATATTTTGCAAGATTCTCTCACGGCAGATTTCCCTGAGCTTTTTCTCATGACTGGACTGGGGTGATGAGTATTTGGGAGGAAGGGCACATTCTTGTCCATCTTATCAAGGGCACATGGTATCAACATGATTTATGACGTTTGACTCCAACCTTGATCGCTTGGCTGAGAGAGCATTTCTCAGGTTTCTGCCCTGTATATTAGTTTGTATTTTCTCCTCTTGGCAGACTCTGTTCTTTGGAAGCAGCCTCTTACATGGGATGTGCTCTCTAAAGCAGAAGGTAGCCCTCTTCCTCCTGCTTGAGAGCAGAGTGTCTGTGTTAACTAGATTGGAATTCTGCATGGGATTGGTCTCTTCTCCCACACTTGTTACGTTCTCCGATGTTACTTTCATCACTAAGGACTCAGTGATATTTATTTTTTACATTATGTAATCTGACTTGTTCGATTACTTAAAGTGTTACTGTTTGGCCACTGGGTGCCCTTTCCCTTTGGTTCCCTTCTCCTTTGACGCACATCCGCCATTTGGAGATGATACTGAATGTCTTACATACACCGTATAAGCACTAGAATAGAAAAGCTACGTTATTACCTGCATTTCTAACTTCAGACAAGCCTCTGGTGCAAGTGCTTCGAGAAGCTGAAGTGCATAACGGCTCAGTAAATGTCCAAGGTCACAGAGTTGAAAATCAGTCAAAATACACACCCAGGCTGGCAGGCTCCAGATCCCCTCACTCCTAGCAGTCTGACTGTTGAAAGGAACACAGCCTCATCATGCAGACCCTCAGCCTGCTGAAACCCAAATGTTGGCTTTGTAAATATTGGTCCAGAAAAAGAAGACAAAAGCCAAATGAAAGGGCTTCCCATGCGCCATCATGGTAGCAGCTACTTCTCTGTATCTTTTAGCTTCTGTCCTTGACTCCATCACCCAGTATGGACAGCCAAGAGGTGAAATTCACATGGACACACAAAGTTGACCTGAGAAACAGGCTATGTGGCAGCCCGGTGGCCACACATGCTGCCCCGTAGAAGGAGTTGTAGGAAGATGAGATGGACATAGAGGGATGGATGCAAATGCTAACATTTCTGAAATCTGAACAGGGTCTATTTTGAGACTTGAGTGAGTCTTTTTGAATTTTCTGAAATTAGATTGCGTGAGTTCTCTCCTCCCACCGAGGAACAAGCCCTCGGTGCAACACAATCCTTTCCAGACCTTGGAACACACGGCCCTCCGTGTTCCCTTCAGCCCTGTAAATGCCAAGACGTCTTCAAGGGAGGCTGCTGAGAATTGCTAATCACTTCTACACCTGGCTGGGTGAAACGCAAGTACACACACGTGCACGCTCACACACACACACACACACACACACACAGACTCAAATCCCCTTGTGAAATTCCCACAGTAACCAGAGATTTGATCCAAACACACCATTCAGTGCCCATCTGTAACTGTCCAGGATGTAGGAAGCTCAGGTAGGGCTGCTTTATGGTTCCCCATCAAGCACAGCCTAGAATAAGAATATGGAGTGCCGGCTCCTTCCCCTCTGGGCTGGGTACCAAAGGTTTGGCCTCTCCTAAATCATGCTGCATTTTTCCAGCACTCTCAGCTTGTTTTCTGTTACTTAGAAGACAGAAGCATCTTGCACCATAAAATTCAATTTTAGCCGTTTGTCTGCTATGTCCAGGAAGAAGGGATAATTCTCAGTGTGAAGGCAGTTTTCATTATCAGCCACCGCTTTGGAAGATGACAACGCCATTCCTTTAGATTTCTTAAGGAAATAGAACAGAGCCAAAGTAGGCTGTGGCACCCAGCCGGGGCCTAACACCTGGTTCATAATGCCTAAAGAACTTCAAAACCTTAGAAGGACAATGCCTGGTATAATATGCTCATTGACATCTAAAAAGCCCATAAAAACTAGGCCACGACTATAATGAGAGGCAAAAATACTGATAAATGGAAGGAGACGCACACCCGAGTGTCCCTGGGAGCTTTTGCTTCCTACTTTAAGCACAAAATTGGATGGGAGCGTGGCTTTCAGAAGACGTCAAAACTGCCTCACAACTCTGGCAGGAGCTAACTGTTTTCTAAATTTAAAGACGTTGCAGCTTCTATAATTTGTCTCCAGTGAAATTATGCTGTTTTCTAACGTAGGTTTTGTCGCTAACCGGTCGGGCGGATGCGGCCACTCACTGAGTTTGAGAATACGCGGCCACTATGTTTGAGAACACTCACTGTGTTTCAGTTTACTCCTCTGTAAAATGGGGGCACTGCCTATCCTTATGAAGAAAGTCTTACCTGAAAGGTTTCTGAACCTCGGCGCTTGGATGAGGCATATGCAAGGTCCCCAGGTCCCACTGAGGCATCACAGAGGTCATTTCTGTCCTCCAGAAGCATACCAGGTACCAGAGAAGGTACAACCCAAATGAACACACAAGTAAATATAGCCTGGAATTGGCTTACACAAATGTACACACACTTGCCTGGGGCTACCGGAAACTCAAAAAATTCTCTCATCAGCCTGGCAAACATACTTTCCTGAAAGTAGTGCTTCAGTCATTTAACAGTGCTCTCTCTGGGGGAGGCCAAGGCCTCGGTTCAAATCTCTTCCAAGCATCCTGGCTCTTTGCTTTCCCGGGCCCTTCTCTGCTTCCTTGTCCCTTGGGATGACGCTCCTTCCTATGTCTGTGGCAGCGTGACCCACAAAGGAAGGGACCAAAGGAAAATGAGTTGTTTTCTCCTATGGAAGCAGCGACATATATAGATCTCTCACTGCTCACTGACTCACAAAACATGCAGTGGATTGTAAACATTTGGCCATGTCCTCGAACTGGGCAGGTGCTACTTCTTGTAGGTACTGAGAAGGCCACAGTGGCCGAGGCACTCATGGCCTGGAGTAGATGAAAACACACGAAAGGCAATGATGACAGGGTAAGAAGAGACACCATGTGGAAGCGCACGTGACAGAGACCTTGTCTCCCTCAGTGGAGACACTGGAATAAGGGGAAGTTGGCCGGGTCAGGCGCCATGATGCGTGAGATCACTGAGAAGAAAGACACCGAGTGGGAGCGAGCATCTTACATTTTGAGGCAGGGTGAGCAGAAAAGCAGGGCAGGGGTGGGGGATACAGGAGGTCGTAGGCTCCAGCTTGGGAATATGATAGAAGTCAGTGGACAACCATGACTTCTTAAGGAGAGAACAGCAGGTTCCAATGTGCCTTTCAGGAAGAGTTCTGTGGTTATGGTGCGAAAATAGGAAAATGAAATGATGGGAGGTGCTGGAGAGCTCAGTGGATGGCAAAGATGGCCGCCTGCATGTGCGATGGTCACCCGTGCCCTGCAGATGCAGGAACTGAAGCTCCGTCTGTTACAGGGTTTATCAGCCTCAGCTCTGTTGCCATTCTGGTCAGTGGGGACAGTTGTGGGATGTTGTCCTATACATCATAGGAGGTTTGGAAGATTTGCTGGCCTCTAGCCATGACCGATAGATTTTGCTCTCCAAACTGGTCTCCAGATATCCCCTCTGGGAGCACCTACTCTCCTAGTGCAGAACTTTTTTTTTTTTGAGACAGGGTCTCGCTTTGTAGTTCAGGCTGGCCCTGAGCTCATTATGTAGCCCAGGCAAGCCTTGAACTCAGCAATCCTCCTGCCTCTGCCTCCCGAGTGCTGGGATTACAGGCGTGATCCACCACACCCGGCGAGAACTCTTATTTTAAAAGGTCTGATCCCAGTTCACACCAATGAGGATACCATGGGTCTCTGTCTCCATGACCTACATTATGCTTTTTTTTTAATTCCATCAAACACGATCCCCATTCCTGAGCCTCATCTCTTATAGCCTTGGCAGAAGCACCCCATATGTCAATTTACCTCCAAATGACTGCAGTTTTCACTGAGAAAAAAAAAAAAGATTTAAGAACAGATGTCTCTTTCCTCAGTCCTTTGGTTCTCTCTTACATTAATGTAAGAATGATGGTTTTTTTCTTGTCAGCTAAAAATGGTTACCGTGCTGAAAGCAAGAGAGATTTCTTCCACCACATGTGCATTTCTTTACATTTCCTTTCAAACCGGCAGAGCACTGACACCAAAACTGAGTCTGATTAACGTGGTATCAGAGTCCATTTCTGCTCAATTTAAGGGTATTTGACGCTGTCTTGGGCTCTTCCATCTATTTAATGAGCTAAAGTTTCCTCTTCACATGCACATTTTTAAAATCTCAATCATTCCTCTCCTGGGCCCCCATCCCCAAGTTCCCTGAATGGTTAAGGAAAATACAGGGGCATTTCACAGAGTAGGTAAATGCAGCCAGAGAGTGGTGGAGGCCATTTCTCCTATTCCCTCTTCTTAGGAAAGGCACCAGGCCTGGCAATGGTGTTCCCTCACTCAAATTACCTTGCTAAACAAAGGCAGTTTTTGAGAAGAGCCCTGAGCATGTAATTTTATTACCTTAGCACCGATTTTAACATAATTCATGTAATTTCTTCTCCAGGAGCAAAGTTATTTTCCTAAATACATGGTAAAATGAGAGCTGATGGATTTTTTACTCCCACCAACCTTCTCTGTAGAATTTTCTACTAAAAAAAAAAAAAGAGAAATGTGAAGAGGTACTCAGCTCATGTGGCCTCAACAAGAAGCAGAAAAGGGATTGTCATGCCTTTCGGCTTGGCAATTTCTAATGACTGCATCTTAACAGAGACCTGATCCATCTCACCTCTTCTTGCCATCCAAGAAATAGCAAACCAAGGCCTCATCCAAACAGCGACCAATGTGGTCATCCAAAGACCAAGTTGAGTTTGGGTGAGCTCAGTAATAGGACAATGTGCCCAGCGGACAAGAGGACCTGGGTTCAATCACCAGCATCACAAAAAAGAAAAAAAAAAGGGCTGGAGGGTTAGCTCAGTGGTTCCGGCGCCTGCCTTGCAAGCGCAAGGTCCTGAGTTCGATCCGCAGTAACCACATACAATGCTGGGCGTGGAGACTCACGCCCACCAGCCATCAGTACCTCATACCACAGTGCCGGACGTGGTGGCTCACGCCTATAATCCCAGCACTTGGGAGGCAGAGGCAGGAGGATCGCTGAGTTCAAGGCTTGCCTGGGCTACATAGTGAGCTCAGGGCCAGCCTGAACTACAAAACAAGACCCTGTCTCAAAAAAAAAAAAAAGAACAAGTCAAAATTAAAACCTGAGCTGGAATCTGCTCCTGCCCTGATTATGACTCTCTAAAGATATTGTAACTCATCCCATTTAGAATTCCAATTCCACATCATGATTTTCTAATTTTCTGCACAATCTGGGACCTGCTTATCTTCCTGACCTCATCACCCACTATTCTCCCCATTATTTATCATGCCTTGACTACACCAACCTTTATTCCATCCCTCGAATACACCAACAGACCTCAGGATTTTGCACTCTCTGTTCCCTCTTCCTGGAAGTCTTCTTTTCCCTTCCACACAGAGGGCTGGCTCCTTCTCACCATTAGGGTCTCAGATCTGATGTCCACTCCTCCGGGTTACCCAGAAGTCCCCCTTGCTCAGAGGTGGTCTCTGCCCTCTGTCTTTGTTGTTTTCTTAAAGATACTGATCTGCGTTTGACCTGCAGCGTTATGTTTATTTGAATTAGTTGCCCACATTTAAAAGTAAGGTGGTTTTTTTGCATACAAATCTGTATGTCCAGCTTATTTGGAAAATCAGAAAACCTCATGTGGAGCCCATATCCTCCCAGCGCAACTCTGCCAGGGCTGAGCAAAGATTGGCCAGGGCTGACGGGGCAATTTCATCTCTGTGTACACTCAGTCTACTGTGCTCGCTGATGTTACCCACCCAGGCTTCCTAGGTATAGAGTTTACAACTTTGGTTACACACACACACGCTCACAGAGTCAATATTGAAATTAAGATTGCAGACTCTTCTTCTCGGTCAATAACATCACACGGCTTTTCGAGAAAGCTTTCTCAAATGAGAGTCCAAAATTGTGACTTTTTTTTTTCCATATCCCTGCTGCATCTGCCAAGGAGTGAAAGAGAGGAGACAAAAGTCCTAACCTGTCTCCCTCCTGCAGAAGCAGGGTTTGCTGAAATGGAAGGTCACTCTCTGGAGAATAGGGACACGCTGACAGAAAATGGCAAGATATAACTCTAAAGACACTGAGTGTGGCACAGACTACTATCTGTTCACCAAATTCCATTTCTTCTTCCTAGCACACAGCTAGCCTGCAGCGACCACCCGCACAGAAGTGTCACTTCTCTGTCTTGCTGATAACTCTCGGGAGTCTGGAGCTCCCGGGACTTTATTAGGCAGAGAAAATCAAGAGTCATCAGCACAGGAATAAGTATTAAGTGACTCCCATTTGGGTCATTATTAAGTGGGAAAGATAATCCTGGAATCCGACAGCTTCAAACTCTGACCTTTGCAGCCTGTAGCAAATCTCTTAGACTTAGTTTCCCATCTGTGAGTATAATAATGGACTAGCCTGAAATGGGCATTGGGAAGAATAAATATGTTCACATATGTAACATGCTTAGGACAATATCCGGCACACAGTAGGACCTAACCCGAGTTTCCGTTATCTTTTAACCATGACTTTGACTCCATGGAGAGCCCCAGGGTCTCTGCGGGCAGACAGATGCAGATCTCCTTGAGTAGATATCAAACAATAGCCAACATGAAAACATGGAAGAGATAAACAGAAAGGATAATAAACACGAGAAGGAAATGGTCCCCTGGGGAAAGCGGAAGAGAGATTTTCAGATGCACACAGGTTGGCATTACCTGATTACTCCCTATTACACCCTCCCCTGCCATCACCAGCTACTGAGATCAGCCACCTGCTAGGAATCGTCAGGAGACAAATGCCACATCACGGCTCCAGAATTTGAGCATAAAATACTACAGACTCAAAGGAAAAACATATGGTACAACAGGAAAAAAAATTGGTTTTGAATGTCTCCAAGAAGCAAGGCTAATCAGATGAAGAAGAGGCAGCCAACACCATGAAGCAATATGAGAAAGAGCAATCTCCCCTGAATGAAAAAACACTAAATAAATGGCTCCCAGGATACCAAGAGCCCTGAAAAGCCCTCACATAGAAAGAGCACATCACTAAGCCAGGCAGCTAGGACAGGGGCTCCCAAGACAAGTCACCAGCTTGCATCAGGTATGGGTGTAGCACGACCCATCACAGGCAGTTTTAATTTCCTGTATTAGTTCCCCTCACCAAACCCAAGGTCCATTGGGTAGACCTGACCCTTCTCGAGGGAAACAAGGCAGAAAAAGCAATCAGGGGACCAAGTCACACAAAAGAGCCTGTATTATCTTTTTTCTATTTCTTGGCACTTGGACATCTGAGGCCTGGCTGACAGAGAAGGAGGGCCCCTCCCAGAGTGAGCTTCTGCCTGAGAGTAGATTATTTGCTTGGGGTGCACCTTTCATATGAAAACTAACCAATACAGAGCCCATGACCCCAATCCCCCTTTTCCTGGGACTATCCTCCTCTCCATAATCACACTACAAAACTCAGGACAGCCCCTTTTCAAACCAGCCAGTCCTGACCCATTAATCCTTGACCCTGTTTCCTCACAGAAACAACAATAAAAGCTCTTGCCCACATGTCTTCTCTCTTGACCAGCCTGGGTACCCCTGAGTGGCCTCTTCTGGCATAGCATTTCCTGTTTCTCTGAACTGTGACTCTAACATGCTATATTTTCAATGAAAATCATCTGATCTGCTGCCCTTAGGTAACTCTCTAACAAAAATGTATTTTAAAAACGTAGCTTAAACCATCTCCCCGAAGCTACCCAGTCAATGAGATTTTAGTCTCCTGGTATCAGAGTTTTCTTTCATGCAAGAGTAGCCAGCTGTTAAAATACAGTTAAACAGTTAAAACAAGGCAGAGTCACATAAAACCGGTTTGTTTATGCTGACCAAGACTCTGGGGAATCCCCTTCTCCTGGAAGCCCAGGTAGATCATTTTGAGATCTTTGTCCTCTCAGATCACCCAACTCCACTAGTGAAGAGTCCTGTGAGGAGATGAGAATGAATGGAGTCAGAAAGTGAATCGAGGAAGTCAGCTATGTGTGCATCTGAAGAAGTGGTATGGCTTTATCTAGACACACACACACACACACACACACACACACACACACACACACACACACACCCTCCGCCCCGAGCCTCATGCACTCCTCACGCATGGGGCTTTTGGGAAATGGATGGAACATAAGTGTGTGATACTGGGATCAAAGGTGATTACTAAATTGATTTAGCATAGATCTTAGTGTGAAATGAGGAAGGTCCACCCTGAGTGTGTGTGGCACCACCCAAAAGACTTATAGCCTATATGGAATGAAAAGGAGAGGAAAGGCAGGCTTGCTCTTGCTGCTTTGCTGCCTCCTGCCTGCCTTGCCATGCTCTGTTTCTCCTCTGTTTCTCCAAAACAGGTCATCCTGTTTTGGAGCCAGCTATAGATGGAAACCTCTACAAAGTGTGAGCTGAAATAAAGCTTTCCTCTCTTAGCTCATTGAGTGTCAAGTATTGTGTGTCAATGACCAGTGACCATGACAGACACTAAGGAGAGCTACAGGTGTACATCCCAAGAGATTAGAACATGTGTATGTTTGTCTCCCTGTAAAAGAAAACACCTGATCAAATGCTTTCATTTCCTCAAGCTAAATGAAAAAAGCCACACACACGAAATTTGGAATATGTAAACAGACACAAGACTAGTGATTGACTAGTGATTTCCAGGGAATAGTGGAAGATGGAACTAGAGGTATGTGCTTAGTGAACAGGAAGGTTCCTTTTGGTGTACGAAAATGTCCTGGAATAGAGGTGGTGATTACACAAGTGCCACTGAACTGTTCACATTTAAATGGTGAATCGTTTATTTTGTTATATGAATTTTACTTTGATTTTAAACAAAACAAGGAGTCACTTTATGTGTTTCCATCTCCTCCTCTCTTCCCCTCTCCCCTGCTTCTGATGATTTTTTTTTCTCTTCTAATCATTCTTATTTTTTCCTTTCTTGCTTCTTGCTTCCATTATGCTTCTTGAATTCATGGGCAAATGTGAATCACATTATTTCCCTTCAGAATACCACTTTTTCTTTTGTGTTACTTTCTTGCAATTTTTAAAAACTTAGTTTATTGGTATATTTTAGGTACAACTTGTGATCACAGTCAACAGTGAGACTTTGTACCTATACGTGATATATCTTGATTTATTTTTTCCCACTCCCATGGCCTCCCTTCAACCCCTCCCCCACCTGTATACATTAGCTCTGTTTCCATTAGAAGGTAGAGTGAATAACTTTTATTGGGCTGTTTACTCACCCAAACGATAAAGCCAAACGATCTAGTTCCCAAGTCTTTCTCAAAAAAAAAGAACAAATAATCAAAGAAAAATATAGAGTAGTTCAAGACAAAGAATAAATGTCTCAAAAAATACAGCACCCTGACTAAAAATGTAACAAATGCATCATGTCATCTATGTCATGCCTCTGTTGTCCCTTCAGATTCCTGAGGGAAATGTGCCATTATTTATAGACTCAGACAACTTCATGCCTAATTTCATTTCTTCCGAGACCTGTCTAACCTCAGCCTCTCATCTGGACCTTTGAAACTGTCTCCTTCCTGCTGTTCACTCTTCTCCACTGAAATCCTTCACGCTTGGGTCAAGAGAATTTTTAACAGGACATTTATTATACCAGGCCACCTCCTTCAATGTCAGATGCCTTCCCACTGCTAATATAATAAAGTTCCAAGTCAAATGGAAGGTTCCTTGGCAAGATGAAGCTAACTCCATCCTCTGTCTCCGACCCCATTCCCAATGCTCTAATCACTGTCTTCTACATTGTTTCACGTCTTTGTCTCATAACTTACCTTTTTTGTTGCAAGAAATACCTGTCCACTCTTCCCATTCCTAGCTATGAAAATCCATCTCATCCTTCGAAATCCACTCCTGTCACCCATCTAGAGACATCTCCACTGACTTGCATGCTCAGAGTTAACTTCCCTCTTCTTTCCAATAGCATCAGTGGGGCTGATGAGGTCTTGGGAAGGGGAAGAGCCTCTCAGGCAGTGTGAGGATGTCTCAAGAGGAAGACTTTGCCTTGGTTAGCTCTGTGTTCCCAACTAACACAATGCCCAGCAAATGCCCAAGACATCGGTTTGCTGAAATAAATTGGACTAAAAGTTCTCAAGGATACTAAAAGGATTTTTAGCAATGTGTCCTGGACTTCCTGGGCCTCCCTTGTCACGTTCATGACAATGAAATCTACAACAAAGACCTTGGGAACTAATTAAGTATTAGGACATTGCTATGCTCAGGCACAGGTGCCCATGCAGTTGGGTAACACTCCCACAGAACTGCACTGTCAGCCCATGTTCTTCTCTCTTAACTCATTAATATTTGACTTCTCTGGCTTTCAGATGCAGTGAATATTTTAATTACAAAATCTTATTACATGCTCAGAGATTTTAAAAGAAACAGCCACAATTTTCATAAAAATTTTAAGACTGTGACTCAATATGTGAATATATTTCAATCCACTAGGTATTAATAACAATTAAAATTTATGACATACTCTCCTTGTGCCAAGCATTGTCTCATTTAATCCTGACTACGGCCTTAATGAGGTACAGAGAAGTTAACTATCTACCCAAAGTCACATGGAAGCTGACTCAACCAACACTTTGCCAGTTTCCAAACTCACTGTCCTCCTTTATTTAATGTGTAATATGCATGGGACTCTTAGTAAATAGAGGGCACTACACCTTTTCCTAGAAATGCCAGCAAATCAATGCTGCTCCCTTTACCCAGAACAGCTCCAACAAATGCCTCCAACTCTGCCTGAAGGATACATGCCTTAGCTTCATCACCCCATGGGAGGCACGAATGGAATGCTGTGTCCTTCTTTAATTACCAATATTGCCTGATGGGATTAAGCTCCAGTGACCCACCATGAGTGGGTCCCATCCGTTACTAGTTGCCTTCCTTTCCTTCCATTACGATGACACTCGCCAGTGGTGTTTCATGGGATTGGCCCCCAAAGAAAGGACGTGGATCCCAGTTCTTGCCTCAAAGATCAGCGAAGTCCTATCAAAGGCCAGTAGTAGACATTTTAAACTTTGAAGGTTAGACCACCTCAGTCACAATCATTCAGCTCTGCTATTGTAACATCATAGCTTACAAAAACAATGCATATAGGAATGAGGGTGGCTGTGCTCCTATAAAATGTTATTTCTGAGCCAGCCTGGGGGACACACACCTATAATCCCATCTCTTCGGGAGGCTGAGGTAGAAGATTGTAAGTTCAAGCCCAACTTGGGCAACATGGTGACTTTGTCAGATCTTGTCTCAAGTTTTTAAAACATTATATAAAGACTATAACTCAGTATGAAGGTGCTGACTTCAATCCCCAGTATAGAAAAAAATCCTGATTTATGGACACTGAAATCTGTGTTCTGTATAATATTCACATCTTGAAATAGTATTTTTCTTTTGGTTTCTCTCAACCACTTAAAAATACCGAAATTCTTCTTAGCTTGCTGGTGAGCATTTGCCAACCTCTGCTTTGCAATATTCTCTCCTGGAATCCTCCCATTCACCATCCAAGCCAAGAGCCATCATAGTTTTTATCTTCCCAATGAAGAAAGCAGAAGTTTCAAGAACGTAGTGGCTTTCAGATAACAAGCAGGTCCCAGCCAGTAACCACGGTCAGCTGGGCTCGGAGTGGCCCTGTCTACTTGTGGCCCCGAGGTCCCAATACCTATTCCTTGGGAGAAGGAAGTGATTTTCATTCTGCAGTTGGTGCCTTCCTCTGCACTGCTCAGCTCAGCCTGCTGCCAGCACAGCCCTGTGACTTGGTCTGCAGCACCAGCAGCAGCTGTACACTGATGTCAGTAGCTCTCTGGTACACACCTTGGTGACAGACGTTACTGCTTTCTTTGTTTAAAAAAAACAAAAACAAAAACACAGCACCACAGCAAGACAGGAGAGCTAGGGAAGAGCGAAGAGGCAACTGAACCGCACCCTGGAGTCAGGACTGCTAGACTGAGCCCTGACTCGTCCGCTGTCCTGCTGACATGAGACCAGCTTGCATATCTCTGCAGTGCTCTTTCACAGACACAGATCTGCCCATAAGTGTGAGTTAGGATGCCACATGTTGCTCATTCGGGACTATACAGAGCTTGGCTGAGGAAAGCCCAAAAGCTGGAGCGTGCATGCCAAGTCCCACGCTCGGGTCAGACAGCACCACAGAAGGCCCACCTCGTGTCATCCAGGCTGCACAGTGGCTAGGCTGAGAAATAATGCCATGTGAGATTGGCAGCCTTTAACATGTGCCAGGCACTGACCTAAGCCTTTACACATGATAGCTCACTTCATTTCCACAGACGTCCTATAAGGCAGGTGCCACTAGAAACCTCGGGTTTTGCTGGTCTGCAGGAAGAGGAGCATCACACAGAGCAGAAGCCAAGACGTCCCAGTCATGTAGTCTCCCCAGCAAAGGCCAACCTAACCTCACCATCCCCCAGGTTCTCCCCAGGAAGGTGAGTGAGACAATGAAATTGAACAAAGCCAATCACAGAGCAAGACCAAACCCAGGTGAGCTCAATCAACCTGGAACCCTGCAGAGGCAAGAGCCCATTAGATGTGTAGTATTAATCAATGAGCTTCCTGGTTGTTTAGGATGCAATGTAGTAGGATAAATAACTAATACACAATAAGAACACAAACATAGACTTGGGCTGCAGTTAACAGAATCCCAAGCAAATCAAAGGAAAGAAAATACAGGGATGTCATAGGTTCCTAGGATGATCCATGGAGCTCAAAGTCTAAGTCAGCCCTCCTTTTCCCTTCTCTCTGGTCACAGCCACTGGCAGTTCTTGAGTTTTGTACTTTGGGAGACAGAGACTTAAAGATTCCCTTTCTTTTGATTCCCAGTAAAGATCCTAGGGGAAGGCAATTGCTGATTTTTGAATAGAAAATGTAGTGTTGAGGGTTCTCTAGAGGAACAGAAGTAATAGAGTACATGGGCATAATTATACAGGGAGAGGTATTAAATGAACTTACAGGATAGCAGGTTTAAGAATCCATAGTGGTCACCTGCACTTTGGAGAGCCAGAGGGTCTAGTAAATGCTTAGCAAAAGGAAACAGAATCTGCAGAGCCAGGGGGATCATGAACACAGCACAGTCCAAGGTCAGAGGCCTAGAATCTCACTGGTCAGTTATTGGCTTGAGTCTGAGTTAGAAACTGCAGACAATGGGAAAAGACCCACTCAAGAAGACTGGAACTCTACAAAAACAGGTGATCTTCCTTCTTATGGTTTTTATTTCACCTAGCCCATTCGTGCCCAAAGTGTGTCTTCTCCCTCCTGTCTACCACCCTAACCCTAACCCTCATGGCAGTGAACATTTCAGAGTGAGTCTTCTACCATGATGAAATCTCTGTGGTAAAGATTATAGGATAGTTAAGCTCTCCAAAAAGTCCTGCAACTGAGATACCACAGAATCTTGTTTAGCTTGATAATTTTCAAACTCACTAGACTATGGCCTCCTTTTCCTTTCACTTCAATTTTCTCTTTTCTTTAAAAACAGCCTTACTTTTCACAATATCAATTCATGGCATAAGCATTGCTCAGAATTTACTTTGAGAAACTCTAACCTAGTACAAATACAGCTCCTTTACCAGCCCAATAGTGAGACATTTTTATACTAGAATTGATGCTACTTTAAGCACAGATTTCTCCAGAGAGCAGAATAGAGAGAAAACAGTCAAAGGTGGCTTGAGATGAAAGAGACCTTAGAAGGGACCCAGTTCAAAGTTTCCTTTGTACTCATGAAAACACAGAAGGTGCAGGGAGTGGTTTGCTCAAGGGGCCAGGAGACCCTTGGTAGGTCCGGTGGAACTTGCATTCTACAGACATAAAGCAACTCCCACCCAAGCTCTGCCACCAGGGCCTGGGTGACCTCACTAGGGGACAAGGGAACTCTGAAGCATCTGCTTGCATATCTGGAGACAGCCACCCCGTGCAGGAGCACCCTAATTCTCACCTGCCCAGGAACAGTCTGAAGACTGACTCAGGAGCACCTAAGATTAGACAGTAGCAGCCAGTACAGATGAAGAATGTTTTCAAGATAACCTGCCTGGCACAAGTTCAAGTTCCACTGCTTGCTGGCTTTGTGAACTCAAAGCCACTCTGGGCCTCAATTTTCTTGGCTGGTATATAATAAGAGTGGTGTCCACTTAAAAGGCTTGTTGTAAGGATTAAATAAGACAACACTTCAATGCTGGGACTACTGCTGGTATGGAAATGCTGAAAAAAAGCATTTCCTTTTATTGTATGATTCCATTTGTGTGAAGTAACCTAAATAGGTGTCTCTTGGAGACACAAAGCAGATATGCAGGTGTCATGCGTCCAGTAAAGAAAGAATGAAGAGTGATGGCTACGGGTGTCGTCTTTCCCACTAGAGCAATAAAATGCTCTAAAATTCAAAATAATGATGGCCACACGATCCTGTAAATGTAATGTTTTAAAACCATTGGGACCTGGTTTGTGCCAGTGGGGAAACAAATTGTCCAAATGGGGAAAATGTAAGACTGCTAATTTATTTATCAAGGCAAATGTTATGAAAAATTAAAAACTAAATGTGTGCATTGATTAAGTTAGGGAAAGAACCATATCGAACTCTAGACTTGCGTGTGACTCAGGAGATGCTCAGTATTGTGAAGCTGGAATTATTTTGTTATTTCTAGGATGCTTTATTCCTCTGAACACTTTAATTCTTCTGAAATTGGTACATCTTGTGAAACTAGTATATACACCATTAATGTCACCTTTCTCCAAAAATGACTGCTATGAATTCAGTGGTTTATCTTGCAGTCAGCAGCATTCCAGAATCAAGAAATAGTCATAAGTACATTCAGCTAAATAGCTTTATTACATGAGCAGATTTTAGAGTGTTATTGCTCTTGCCTTCCCCCAAAGAAGAATCTAGATAACATGTTCATCTGTAGACTTTTTATGAAATATAATGGCAACTTACCTGGTTGAAGGGTCTTTAAATATGTGAAGGAACAAATAAGCTGCATTTCACGTTACCCCATTTCATAGCTTGTAT
Organism: Thryonomys swinderianus; assembly: GCA_004025085.1. NCBI lineage: Eukaryota > Metazoa > Chordata > Mammalia > Rodentia > Thryonomyidae > Thryonomys > Thryonomys swinderianus. The sequence continues at coordinate 27,260 of PVIC010010654.1, forward strand.
CTAGATGTCCTCCCAAAGCCTCATGTGCTCATAGATGGAGCTTGACAAATGTGGATGGATTTAGTGTGTGACTATGGAGTAAGGGTGTGTAATACCTAAACTGGGTTAGCATAGTTCTGAGTGTGAATAATGGAAGCCCCACCCTGACTATGGCTGGCACCAGTCAACAGGCTTATAACTTGGTTGGAATAAAAAGCAACATAAAGAAGGCAGACTCACAGTACAAGCAAAGGAAAAAGCCAGCTCTACATTTTACAGCTTTACATTTTCAGTAAAGGTCAGAGGTGGTATTAGCTTCAGGTATGGCTGGATCCAGTTCCCGTGATGGCATCAGGACCATGGCAGTTTCCATCTCTCTTCTCCGCATTCCTCTGTACTGGCTCTTCTCTTGGGTAGGTAACTTTCTCCAGGACAAAATAGTTTCTGGAAAAATTAAACTTAGATCCTCAGAGCACCAAGTTCAACAAGAAAGGGAGTGGAGGCTTCTTTTCTGACCATGCAAAGCAAAGTTGCAGAATTGAGTCATAATGTCTTGGTCAGCTTGGCTTAGATCACGTGACAATACTCACTTGAAGGATCTGAGAATCTGACTGGCCAGTCTTGAGTCACATGTTCCCCTATTAGAAGGGACAGGGGTGTGTTGGGCAGAAATGATGGAATCAATTCCAGCAGAAGCACATAAACTAAAAATGGGCAAAGAATAGCAATTGAGAGGAAAACTAGGATACACTTACCAGAGTTGTGATGTGTGGATTCCACACAGAAAACACACAATGATGCTCCCTAATGCTGACTTAAGGATCTACATTCCTCCACAATGGTGTTTGAGGAGAAGGCAACCAGACTGAGGTAAATTCAATCCCTCAAGTAATTTTTAAAATAAATTGTAAGTTCTCTTCACAGGAACCCAAAATTAAAAATTAAAGTTTTGAATGAAGTTTAAGAAAATGGATGTTTATAGGGATATAGATGGCATTTAAAAAAAACTACAGCTACTAAATACAGTACTATGTACCCATAATTCCAAGTATTTGTGAGATGGGGCAGGAAGATGCCAAGTTCAAGAATAACCTAGGCAACATCAATGAAGAAGAAAAAGATCTAGAGATACAGCTCACTATGAGGCTCTGGATTCAATAACAGAGACAGAGACACAGACAAAGACAAAGGAGCTAAGAAGATGAACTACTGAAAAGTATTGAGGTATTACAGGGCTCGGCCTGGTAGCAAATACTAATACAGTCTGAATTCAGTCTCCAAGGACATCGGCTAACCTCCCAGGTATGCCTGGCCTGACATACAATCAACTTGGTTTACAACTGAAATTTTAGTTTTGACTTATAAAGTCTTGAGTTACAACCTGAATGCTTTGAGATGGTCTCAGATACAGATTCCCTTAAGGGCCAGGGAGTTAGCTTGGCAGCACCACAGCTGCCTTGCAAGCACAAGGTCCTGAGTTCAATCCTGTGTGCCAAAAAAAAGAGTCTTACATTTAGGCCTTAAAGACTTCTGGAAAGAACATTACAACATCTTTTCCTGTGTACAGTTAACTGAGAAATCCTGGGCCAGTGTCTCCCTAAGGAGACTGAGATCTGCCTGTGTACTGGAGAGAGACTTTGAAGGCTGTGCAGTAAAGTCTGAGCCTTTGTTTGATCAACTTGAGTTACAACCAGCCCTTGGGAACTAATTGAGTTTGTGAGTCAAGAGTCCATTTAGCTGACAAAGGAAGGCTACAAAACAACTCCCTTGGTGTATTAGCAAGAAAGATTTGTGTAATTTTTTTAATTGAATTCTTTATTGGTACAATTTATATACATCTCTCAATCACACATAACATTGGGGAATTTGTACCAATATATGACATGTCAATTCTCATTTTTACCCATATCCCTACCCCCCCACACCTCCCCATCCCCTATATACATGCTCTTTTATTTTCTTTCAAAATCATATTTATTCCTTCCCCTCATTACATTCCCACACCAAATTTCCTTTGGAAATTTCCCATTCTACAAAAGCTGTCATACTTTCTGAGCTCATTTGCATCTATGAGTGCTCATATCAAAGAGAAGATCTGGTATTTGCCTATCTGTGATCTATTTATTTCACTCATTAGCATGTCCTGCAGGTATATCCATGTGCACATAAATGAATCAATCTTGTCATTCTTTATGGCAGAATAATACTCCATTTTATAAAAAAACCACATCTTCTTTATCCACTCTCCAGTTGATGGGCATTTGGGTTGTTTCCAAGATTGAGCTATCACGAACTGAGCTGCTATGAACAAGGGTGTACATCTGTCTTTCCAATGGGATTTTTAAAATTCTTTTGGGTATATTCCTAGCAGGGGGATAGCAGGGTCAAATGGGACCCCCTAGTCCTAGTTTTCTGAGAAATCTCCACACGGATCTCCACAATGGTTGCACAAGTCTGCAATCCCAGCAACAATGGAGAAGGGTTCCTTTCTCCCCAAAGCCGCCAGCATTTATTGTTGGTTGATTTTATAATAACGGCCATTCTTTGTGGAGTGAGATGAAATCTCAGTGTTGTTTTCATCTGCATCTCTCAAAAGACCAGTGATGTTGAACATTTCTTCATATGTTTCTTAGCTGCTTTGACTTCTGCCTCAGAGAAGTGTCTGTTCATTTCAGATGCCCATTTTTGAATTGAGTCTTTAAACTTGGGAAGGCTGATCTGTTTATTATTGTAGATAATAGCCCTTTGTCTGATAAACAGCTAGTAAATATTTTTTCCCATGTTGTCGGTTGTCTTTTAGCGGTGCCAATGACTTCTTTTGCTGTGCAGAAGCTTTTCAGTAGGATGAGATCCCATTTGTTGATTCTTTCTGCTAGTTCTTGTGCTATAGAGGTTTTTATTCATAAAGCCTCTGCCTAAGCCAATGTCTCCAAGAGGTTTTTTGTTGTTGTTGTTTTGTTTTGTTTTGTTTTTGAGACAGGGTCTCGCTTTGTAGTTCAGGCTGGCTCTGAGCTCACTATGTAGCCCAGGCAAGCCTGGAACTCAGCAATCCTCCTGCCTCTGCCTCCCGAGTGCTGAGATTACAGGCGTGAGCCACCACGCCTGGCATTGTGGTATGTGGTATTGATTGCCGGTGGGCATGAGTCTCCACGCCCAGCATTGTATGTGGTTAGTGGGGATCAAACTCAGGACCTTGCGCTTGCGAGGCAGGCGCCGGAACCACTGAGCTAACCCTCCGGCCCTCCAAGAGTTTTACCTAACCTGTTTTCCAGCAGGCTTATTGTTTCTGTTTTAATATTTAAGTCTCATATCCATTGTGAGTTTAGTTTTGTGCATGGTGAAAGAAATAGGTCTAGCTTTAGCTTTTGGCAGGTTAAAGCCCAGTATTTCCCAGCACCATTTGTTAAAGAGGCTGTCTTTGCTCCATTGGGGATGTTTGGCTCCTTTGTCAAAGATAGGGTGGCTTAGTGTATCCGGGGTTGTTTCTGAATCTTCTAATCTATTTCACTGGTCCTTGGGTCTGTTACTTTGCCGGTACCATGCAGTTTTTATCACAGTGGCTTTATAGTAGAGTTTTTAATTGGGGATTGAAATACCCCCTGCCATGTCGTGGTTGCTTAGAAATGCTTTTGCTATTCTAGGTTTCTTGTGGTTCCAGATGAGTATTTCTATTATTTTCTCTAGCTCTGTGAAGTATAGCATTGGAATTTCAATTGGAATTGCATTGAATCTGTACAGTAGTTGTGGGAGTATAGCCATTTTGACGATGTTGGTTCTCCCTACCCAGGAACAAGGAATGTCTTTCCACTTTCTGATCTCCTTTTCTATCTCATTTTTCAGAGTCCTATAGTTTTCAGAGTAGAGTTCTTTCTCTTCCTTTGTTAGGTTGAAGATTTGTGTAATTTTTTTGTAAGACTCTTTTGCTTTATGTCTTGTACTCTAATTTCTTTAAGGGTAACAGTTTACAGCATGGTAATTATTCTTACTCTCTTATTATTTGATTATGGGATATTGTTTTATGTTTTGCACAAAATAAAAATATGTCTTTAAAAAGAGCCACTAGGGAACCAGAGGTTTAGCTCAGTGGTTCCGGTGCCTGCCTCCCAAGCACAAGGTCTGAGTTCGATCTCCAGTAACCACATACAATGCTGGGCGTAGTGACTCAGGCCCACCAGCCATCAATACCACATACCACAGTGCTGGGTGTGGTGGCTCATGCCTGTATTCCCAGCATTCGGGAGGCAGAGACAGGAGGATTGCTGAGTTCAAGGTTTGCCTGGGCTACATAGTGAGCTCAGGGCCAGCTTGAACTACAAAGTGAGACCCTGTCTAAAAAAAAAAGAGAGAGAGAGCCACTAGGGTTTACAAACTGGGATCAGCCTGTTGGCTTCCATCTCCAGATTAAGAAAGAAGCAGGCAGCGTGCTGACTCTTGCAGACTTGTCACCTCTCAGTCAGTTCTTCTCCCACCAAAATGAGGAGGGGGCACTGGAATGAAGGTTGATCTGCCTCGGCATTCAGAGCTTAAGTTTCCAAGTTTTCCTGCTTGGCTGGAATCTCTGAAGTACCTCTCCTAAAGAAATTAACTCAGTTGATGCCTCCTGGTTGGTGCACAGGGCCTCCTTCTAGCACAGTCAGCTTCCATATCTAATCTCCATTCCACACAATAGTGCAGAATAGGCAGAAGCATCATTAACTCATAGTTACATCCTCAGGACATAGCAGTTATTTAATGCTACAATACACAGCATTAGCAACTACCCTAAAGCTCAAAATTTTCAAACAATCATTTCTTATTTGAGCTAATGGTTCTTCTTGATTTGATCGGTTTTCTCGGTTCATCTAGATGTTAAGGGCATTGGGTGGGGTGACGGGGCGGGGCCTCAGTTTGGCTCCAAGTATCTTTCATCCTTCCTCTGGGTCCAGTGGGCTAGTCTGGGAATGTCCTTCTGCTAGCTGTCACGGCAAAAGCCAACAGGCCCAAGCAGGAAGCTTCTGTCTCCACATTCCAAGCTTCTAGTCTCACATTTCTGTTCTATCACCGCACTGGCCAAACCAAGTCACATGACCTCCCAGAATGGGGGGAGGGGACCGCCAAGTCACATGGCAAAAGGCACGGAAGTGAGAAGTTGGTGTCCTGATTGTAAATTGCCCCAAAGGTAGACATCAAGAAGGTAAAGGAAAAGCATTGGGTTCTGATGCTCCAGCGTTTGGATTATACAAAGTAGCAAAATTTTATTTCTCCAACATGGTTACTTTTTTAGAAATTTCTCTGAAGTATTCTATACTCAGGATAAAAATGGAAATAGAAGGTTCCCATGGACTTGGAGGTTAGGTGAGAAAGAAGCAGGTACTCAAGAAAATGCTCTGAAGTATTCTATACTCAGGATAAAAATGGAAATAGAAGGTTCCCATGGACTTGGAGGTTAGGTGAGAAAGAAGCAGGTACTCAAGAAAATGAAGAAAAAGGATTTGACTATCAACTAAAGAAATGACAGGATCTCAAGTCACCCTATGTGGAGGGTGTCCTGGGGAGGAATAACTGGAAATAAGGAAATCTTCAAGGTGACCTCTCATAGGAAGTTTAGGCTTTAGGGAGGGGAGGGAAGATTCTACTGAGGAATGCGACAGGAGAGGGAGTCATACACTTTCACAAGTAGTTAAGAAACCCAGAGAAAAACCTAAAATTAGGAGATTAAAACTAAATAAGGGAATTCAAGCAGAACCATTTCCATCAAAAGCAGCAAGCATATGGGCCACGCTGTCAAGTAAAGACCATCAAACTGAAAAGTGTAAATGAATCCGGGAGATTAGACAGACATCTTGGAAGGGGAGGCAACGTGCCGTGTGAAAGCCCAGATCGCAGAGCCGATTCGTTCCCCGGCAGGCAGGAAGGCTGCCCTCCACTTCCGTCCAGCACTTGGAGACAATTGCCTGCCTTAGAACATTTGGTGTTGCCCCTGGAAAAACTTTCTACAAAGAAAAGGGGAAAAAAGTCCCCCAGGATATTACTCAGTAGAAAGCTCTTTTTGAAAGTGTCTCTAACAGCCTGTTGTGTGTTTTAATGAGTTGAAATGTGCGCTTCCATTGGCTGGGATTTTTAAAAGAGCCTGTCTGCCTGCTCCCTCTGGCTTCTACTAGTTCCTGTTTGATTCTGCATATTCATAAAATGCTCGGCAGGACACATCGCAGTTCAAACAAGCTTTCAGCTTTGACGATTTCAATAAGCCTGTTCCTCTCGACTTGGCAGTTAATTCACTGAGCTCAGAAGACACTCCTACTGGGCATTTTGAGCTCCAAGTTGGCAGCACAAGGTGTGAATTTCAAAGGCTGGCAGTGGCCTTTGTGGGGGAGGAAGGGAAGGGCTTGGGGGATGGGTGCTGCCCACTTCCGATTAGCATGGGGATTATATACCTCGCGACAGCCCAGTTCACAAGCACGAAGGCACCTGTAAAATGCAAAAAGCCAAAGGAGGATGAAGAAAAACACCTGCCAGTCACTTATTAAACCAAAGATTGTCTTAGCTCTGAGCACCTCCTCTTCCCCCTGCCATATTGTCACCACTGTGTAAGGTTCAAAGCCATTTACCCTTTCAGCTGATTTCTACCATTAGCCTCTTTGCTGCCTCCACCGTGGTCCAGTGTCCCCTCCACCACGTGACCAGAATATTTCCAGAACATGACGCTGCTGTTTGTGCCCTCATTTATTTAGCAAATAAGGTGCTGGACATCACTACGTGCCAGGCAGGGTAGCGAGAGTGGTGAACAAAGCGACCGAGCCCATGAGTTCAGGAAGGTTGCGCTCTGGCAGAGGAGGTCAGGCTGGTTGTACAACAGCACGAGAAGATGTGAAGTTACACATAAGCCAGTACCGTGAGGTAGTCAGGAGCCCTGCAAGGATGGAAGAGAGGGGAGGGGAAAGCAAGGGGGGCCTGCTTCGCTGGTGACGTGACGGCTGAAAGAGCTTTGAAAGATCTGGAATTGACTGGATGCAAGCAAGATGAGTTTGGGATAGAAGACAAAGAACATTCTAGCAAAGGGTTCAAGTTTAAATAAAAGCCTTAGGCTGGGAGGAGAAAGGCAAAGTGAGTATCCAAATAGAGTCTGTCGTTCTCTGTTTGCTCTTAAGGAAAAAGCAAGAGACCTTATACTCATCTCAAGGTTCTGTAGAATCCACTCCCTAACTGTGTTCTCTCCTTCCAATCCTATTCTACCTTCATAATTGCACATTACAGCCAATGCTGAGCCATATCCCAGTCCCTTCTTTGGGATCTTTATGGAGTGGGCCTTGTTTGCAGAGCATTTAATGAGGCATTATCTAGGGAAGTTGGATTTGCACGTGCACGCACGCACGCAGGCGTGCACATGCACACACTGTGTCATCATCATCATCACCACAATCCTAATAAGCAGATGTTATTGTTGTCCTCATTTCACAAACATGGATACTGGGCCTTGGCTAAGCAATAAAAGAAAGGTCACAAAAATAAGAGGTCAAGCTGGAATTCAGGCCCTGGCAGTCTGACACCAGAACATTGCATTATGTTACATTCCCTGTCCTAAATATATCAGAAGTCAGAAAGAGGAAACAGAGAAGGTTCCCAGGGAGGCCTGCTACAGTTCCTCTCCCATATGATTGATTGGTAGAGACTGACCCATCCTGACTCCTAGGAGAGTTCATTGTTATTGATTAACCACCTCTGCTGTGCACTCAGCAAGGGACAGCAAGTATGTATGCTTTTTTTAATACCTAGACCAGCTGAATGTAGAGTCTAACTCCTTCCCTCCATCAGCCTAAATCTGGAAGCCGAAGTGTGGATGAGAGTTCTTTCTTCACAAAACATTCTTTGTCCTTCACTGACTTCCCCAAGGCTTTGTCCTTACCGTTCATGTTCCAGAGTTCCCCGATCTATTGTAGGTAAAATAGAAGGACCAGCTCAGACTAAGCTTAGCTGACTCTTTCTGCCACATTTCTTCCACTAAGCTTTTCCTTCCAGGATTCCCATGGCCCTCAACACTAAGAGAGCTAAAACCATCTCTCCCCACCAAGCATAAAAACCATTACCCAGTTGGCCTCTTCCTCATTTCCACCAACAAAGCTTCACACAAAAATCAAAAACTTGATCACAGTCCCCATGACCAGCTTTCCACCACCTGGCGGCTTATCATTTCCAGAGACTCTCAACGATTTCCCATAACTCCCGCAGAAACTTCGTTTGTGCTTTGAAAATCCAGAGCTGTTTCCCCTGTAAGTCTATACCAACACCTACGGGCAGGGCAATACTCAGTGCTACCAGCAGAGTTTCAGCAATTTTGACCACACCATCTGTGCCCTAAAAAAAGCGCAGATAGAAGTCTGCATTCCTCTTTACCACATGGAGCTCCCTGAGCTTGGAGCTTTCTGGATGAAGCATAAATACGCACGCTCCTTTCATCCTCTTGCCCCCTCCTTAGCTTTGGCACTCATATTATGAAGAGCATTTCTGATGGCTTGAAATGCACTGAGCTTTATCTGCCTTTTTTTAAAGGCAGCCTCTAAAGTCATCTCTTTTCTAGGGACAGTAATACTTCATTTTTCTGCTGTTCCCGTCTAGCAGCCATCTTCGCACCCCTCCATAATGTGGCTACAGTGCAAAACACAGGAGAATGAGAACTTTGCAGGACCTGGGGGTATTTTCCATAACAGGGGCAGAGAAGGCCGGCTCCTTACCAAGCTATCGAGGAGCTTTCAGGCCGATCAAAGATCAGTTGGGCTCATCTGATTCTCTTCCCTCTAGTCCTCCGTTTTGAGGGCGATTGCACATTAAATGGCAAAAGCAATAGTTAAAACCTGTGCTTTGTTTTCCAAAATAGTTGGTGTAGATGCTGAGAGCACAGACTCCAGAGACAGACTTTCTGGGTTTGGATTCTGGCTGCATCTCTCATTACCTGCATGAACTTAGATGAGATACATAACCTCTCTGGCCTCGGTTGACTCATCTGTCATACAGGATAAATAAAAGCACCTCCCAAGAGCTCAGTTACTCGGTGGAAGGAGCTACTATTTGTTCTTGGAACGAGGGTGGCACAAAGTAAGTGGCACCTAAGTGTTCAATAAAACAAATATATTGTTTAAAAATATCTGCCCCATTGCTTCTCAGCCTTTTGGCTAAGATCAAGTGTAAAAATATCTGCCCTGCTAATTCCCCCACAGTGAATTGCATGTCGTAGTGGTACAAAGGTCAGTGAGGACAGACAGGCACTCAAATGACAGCTGCCGTGGACTCAGTGAGTTGAAAATTTTTGCCATCCAACGTTGCACCAAATGGACAAGATCTGGAGAAACTTGGATTTGCTTTTTCCTTTGGATTTTTCTTTCATGCCATGCCTAAAAAGGTTTTAATTAAGCTGTTGTTATTTTAAGAGAGCTGTTTCAAGTTTTAAAATACAGTTTTGAGACTTCTTTAAAACTTCATAGGATCGACCTTGCTGGGCTCACCTGCCCGCACAGCAGCCGTCAGATGGACAGGGCAGGTGCTCGCAGTACTCTGAGCTGCTCTCTAGCTGCCTGCTTGTTCTTTTGCTTCACCTGCCTGACCCTAGTAGCTACCTATAATACAGTCCCCCAGAGACCCATATCATAAATGGTTAGCGCCCAGCTCCCAGCCCTTTGATGAGATGCAAAACCTTGAAGAAGTAGAACCAAGGGAGGGTCTTCCAGCCATTAAAGAATCCCTTTAAGGAGACAGTGGGAGCCAAACCCACACTCCTTTTCCTTCTCTCTTCTTGCATTTTAGCCTCATAGTGAAGCTTTGTTCCACCATGCACTCCTCGCCCTGATAGGCTTCTCACCACAGCCCTAGAAGAAATATGGCCAGTCGATCATGAACCGAAGTCTTGGAAACTGTGAGCCACAACAAACCTTTTATCTTAGTAAGTTGATTTATCTCCAGTGTTTTTATAATAATGAAAAAGCTGATTAATATACTTTCCCGGATATGATTCTTTAGGAAGGAGCCACATTTGGAAGAGGATGGTGTCCTTGACAAGGGGAGTTTTGCTGGAGTTACCTTCAAGAAAGCCTTGTTAGACTGGACACAACAGAACATAATAGATAAATTAGAGACCCATTTATAGAGCACTTATTGCCCTTCTTTAGTTAAAAATCTTGTACTGGTCTTGGTGATAATGCAACTCATCAACATTTCCCACAAAAACCCTCTTACAAGTACCCTACAATTACCTCTCCTCTTTTTCTTGAACTTAAGTATAAATGTCATCTTCTCTGGCAAACAAACTATCAACAGAAGTGATAAGTATCAGTTCCAGACAGAAGTATTAAATTTGTTGCACAGGTATTTATCTTTCTTCTTTCTATTGCTATTAACATTGTTTGATATGGTGAGAATTTTCTTATCTTAGGGCATACATCATCTATGAAGGTATGAAGTTCTTAAGGTATGATTGGAAATAAACATTGTTGTTTCCAGCCACTGGAAGAAAAAGAAAGAGAAAGAGGAAGGAGGTAGTAAAGAAGAAAGAAAGGGGGAGGAGGGAGAAAAGAAAGGAAAGAGGAAAAGAGGACAGAAGAAAAGAGGACTGGAAAGACCCATGGAAATGGATCTGGGCAAGGCAGTTTGTATTGCTAGTGTGTTTAAATAAAGATTGGTCTAGACTTCAGCTCAAGGATAGATACATTATAGACTAAACTCTAATAAGATGTATGGTGCTAAATGTTTTTTTTTTATTGACTTCCACTTCTAACATCTTGACCTTTTAAAGATTAACCTTCCAAGAAATAAACTACTTGGGAACCATATTAGCTTCCTAAGGTATCCAAAACAAAGTGCAACACTAAGACAAGAGAAATGTATTCTGTCACAGCTCTGGAGACTTGAAATCCAAAAATACAGATATCAACAGGTTTGGTGACTTCTTGAAGCTCAGGGAGAGAACCTTCTGTTTCTTTTCTGACATCAGGTGGTTATAATATTTTTTGCCATTCATTGGCTTGTAGAAGCATCACTCCAATTTTTCCAACATCACACCTGTGTCTTCCCTCTGTGTTTCTCTGTCTCTTCTTCTGAGGACAGCAGTAATTAGACTGGAGCCCACCCTAATCAATTTGTAAAGTACACTTCATTATGTCATCAAAAACTGAATTTCCAAATAAACTTGAACTACATTTTGAGGTTCTGTGTAAACTCGATTTTGTGAGGACACTATTCAACACAGAAGAGGGGCTAATCCAGATGAAATAAGATTTTTCTCTATTACTAGTGGTTAGCATAGAAGTCATACAATCATTCAAGAATCTTTTCGAAGGCCAGGGATTTAGTTCAGAGGTGCCACACCTGCTTGGCAAGCACAAGGTCCTGAGTTCAATAGCCAGTTTCAGGAAAAAAAAGAAAAGAAAAGAATCTTTACTGATCATTTAGTCTGTCAGTTCACAAATCAGGGGTAAAAATAAAGAACAGACCTACAACACTTCATAGTCTCATAAGCGACTTTTATGTTTCCAGGACTACTTTTAAACTAAACCCACCTTATTGCTATAATATACCGTGGTTTGTGGTGGAAATCCAATAAGAATGAGTCAGCTTCCCCTACTTATAGAAACACCTTTTATAGCACAAATATATAACCCTTAAAATATATAGATGTTCTTGAAAGTAAAGGAATAATTGATCTATCAGCCAAAATAAAATAAGAATTGACAAAGACTAGTGGGCATAATTTTCCCTTCTTATTATTTTACATACCAAACTTCAGAGGGAATAAGCCATTCAGTTGCGCTGCTATGTGCTGCTATCTTCCCTGCTCACCTGAGAAGTGAGCAGCCACTGTGGTCTTTGCATATCCTGGGACCAAGTATGAATTCATGTAGCAAAGTAAACAACTCGGCATAGCCGATTGACCTTAAGATCTCTGAGATGCTCAAAATGAGTTTCTGTCCTCACAGGAGGAACATTCTTCAAAGCAGTGGAATGAAGAGAAGCTGCTCTAATTACCCAGAAGAACTGCAATGTGTTAATACACGGTTCACTTTTTTCTGGGAACTTAAGCCCTGAGAGTATCTCACACAAGACATGAAGATGTTGTCCATCTCCCCTCCCCCCAGATGGCAAAGCCAAAGAAGGAGGGAAGACCTGGGAGGTTCAGGCATGCTCTGAACCAGACAAGTCACCATGGGTGCCTTCCTGCCTCCACCAAAGACTGCTCCACCCAGACAGATGCCAAAACCAGCTTGGCCAAAACATGGGGGAGCTGAAGGGACCATTGAGTGACTTACTTTAACATTTTCAACTTGGGGCCAGGAAATTCAAATTTATTGACGGCCTAATGATCAACCATTTATAAAAGACAGACTCTGCACTCAAACTACATAGAAGAGGGTTACTTTCCAGGACTTTACAAGCAGTCATCATAAACAATTTTTAGCATTATGCTCCTAGAGTAATCCTGTGCAGTGGACTGTCTTACTAAACCACTTGTACATAAAGAGACTGAGCGAGGAGGTGGTATTGTGTAATGATTCTCTTGGTGACCTGTGGGTCTTGCTTAAAGAAATGAAGAATTTCTACCATCTTCAGCTGGTTGATAGTGTATTTCAGTGTCTTACTGATATCTCCGTGCACCTCGCTGTGAATTTTCTATTTGTTTTTATTCCTCACCAGTAAGCTTTTATCACCTGGGTGTGATGTGAGGAATTGCACTCCCAAGACAAAGTGTTTCCCAGTAAGAGTAGTCGTGGAGGCTATACTGAAGAGTTAAATTTGCCCCCCCCTTCTTTTTCCCCTCCCTTAAGGCTCAAAAAGCTCATCCTCAGGAAGGTAAGACACAAGTGAACCACAATGTCACATGACAACTTTAAAAAAGGGCTTCCTGATATTAGCACTAGGACATTTGAAGGGGATAAATCTTTGCTGGAAAATCGTTCTGTGCACTATAGAATGCTTTGCTGCATCTCTGTCCTCCATCCACTATGGATCAGTAGCAAACCCCACTTCCCCACCTGACACCCAAGTTATGACAACTGAAATGGCTCCAGACGTGGCCAAATATTCCCTATAGAGCAAAAAATGACTTGTTGAACAACTGATTAAATGAGCAAGCAAAGTCCACTGTTGGAGAAAATATGACATGTATTGAAAGGGTAATGTTAGAGAAAGAAACAAGATAAAAAGTTGGAGAAAGAAGGATATTGATGTGCTTTGATTCTGAAAGTTTTAAAATTAACAATTCCATCAGCCTCTAGATCTCTCACTCACATGAGGCAGGAGTTGGCAGAATTAGTGCCAACGAAACAGTCAGATGCCTTTGAATAGAGATCAATTAAATTAGCAGTTTCATTGCTTGCTGAAGATTCTTTCCTCCTTATTACTAATCAAAACCACGCAGGGAGCAGTTTTGAGTGTAAAGAGCTTGAAATTTGTCACCCTCAGAAGCAAACATCTTAACAAGTGAGGACAGAGGGCGAACTGCTACCTCCAAGATGAGAGAGAAAGCCAGACAAATATGGGGAATTATATCTTACTACAGCAGATTCACAGGTGACATCCAGGAACCAGTGCCAACACAGGACAACAGACCTGTGTTTAGTAAACAGCTGGAGGTTCATTGTGGGGGAGCCTTAGAGTTAAATTCCAGGAAGATCCAATCACTGGAATGGTATACCTACTTCCGTGCTCTTGTGAATTTTACTAACAGGTGTTTGGCCACATTGTCAGCATTAATATAAGAGAAAAATCTTATGATTCCAGGCTGTTGAGGATAGGAACCATTTCCAATACATCAGATCATTCTATTTTTCTTATGGAGATCTGCCCTCAGGGGAAGCTGACTAACCACAGCCTCATCCTCTTCGACTGCGTCAGAAATTAATGAGCCCAAGAGAAGGGAAATACACAATTCCAACCTGCTCCAGCCATTCTGTCTCACCTAAGGAGGAAAGAGAAAATTGAGAAACAGAAAATTTGCAGTTCAGAGACACAGACCCACCAAAAGACTAATCACAGGGGGCCGGGGATTTAGCTCAGTGGTTCCGGGGCCTGCTTATCAAGTCCAAGTTCCCTGAGTCGATCCCCAGTAACCACATACAACAATACAAGGCGTGGTGACTCATACCCACCAGCAATCAGTACCACACACTACAATGCTGGGCATGGTGGCTCACACCTGTAATTCCAGCACTCAGGAGGCAGAGACAGGAGGATTGCTGAGTTCGAGGCTTGCCTGGGCTACATAGTGAGCTCAGGGCCAGCCTGAACTACAAAGCAAGACCCTGTCTAAAAAAAAAAAAGGAAAGAAAGAAAGAAAAAAGAAAAGGTTACATGGCATAGTGAAAGGCAAAAGAAGATAAGTATAAGATATCACCCTTTCCTGCCAGTATTCTGGGATGGGGGAGAGGACTGTAACATATTGGTGCCAAGGAAATAAAGCTCAAATGGAAATATCTAAACAGACATTTGGAAGTTTAGAAAGCCTTTGTGCAGCTCAGAAATCGTGTATGAAAGTGGATCTAGTATGGGACTGTCTCACCAGTTCATTGAAAAGATGACATGGGCTAATGTGCCTATAACACACTCTGAAAGGAGTTCCCACTAGCACACAGATGCCTGAATGAGCCCTCTCAAGGTTCCCATGCCCACTGTGATTCTCAAACCCTCCAGTATCCTGGATTACTCTTCTCCATAATATTCATAAACAATAGCTCAAGCTCTCAGCCCAGTGTTTGTGTTTAACTTCATGATCACCCCAGTTCTTCTTCTCAAGATTTTTCAGGAGTGGGAACTAAACATAACTAGTCACATTGGACAATATGTGGACCTGCCCTGATGTTAATGGAGTGTTCCCCATCCCAGGAAATTCCTATCTACATCCTCTAAGGCTGTAGTTAATCATTCTCCATCATCTTCCACCTTTCTTTCCTTACACTATCCCATGTATCTTCTTTTCTCTGATCCTGAACTCATTCTGATTTGTATGGTGGAGCAATGGGGGGGAGGGGCGGCTCCTGCAACACACTGATGCAGAGGAAAGAGCTGGATTAGGAAGTTGCTATGCAGGAAATGCAAGATTCTATGGCACTCAAGAAACCCAGCCCTCTCTTTCCACCATCGCTAAACCAGGCTTTACAAGGGGACAGACAATTGGCCTCATACCGGCATCAAAATATCCATCAAGATACCTTTCTAAACAAAAGAACCTTTGAGTCTCTGAGATTAATTATACCCAGCCTCCAGAAAGCACAAAAGTCTACAGTCAGTTTTTGTTTAAAATAGAAATAATATTCCCTCCGGCTCTACAGTAGTGATGTCAAAGCACTTTACAAAAATCTTTCCTTTTGTTTGGGTCCTCTCCTACCATAGGTACCCACCACATCTACCTGGAACTACATGATGGCAAAACAAAGGATTCAATAGAGAGAACTATGTAGGTTAGCCTTTCTTTGTCTATGAGGAAGATGGGCCTTAAATAGAGAAAATGACTTGTCACAAGCAGTTCAATGTCCCCCCATCTGCCTTTCCAGCGATTTCCACTTTTGAGTGCATGTCAAAATCACCTGATCGATAGAAATATTCCACTCTATAAAAGCTGTCCTACTTTCTAGAACTCATTTGCATCTACAGATGTTCATGCCAGAGAGAAGATCCGGAAATTGTCTATCTGTGATCTGTTGATTTCACTTATTAGTATATCCTCCAGATGTCTCCATTTGCACCTAAATGGATCGATCTTGTCATTCTTTATGGCAGAGTAATACTCCATTTTGTAAAAAAACCACATCTTCTTTATCCACTCTCCAGTTGATGGACATTTGGGTTGTTTC
>PVIC010010655.1:0-27272 GCA_004025085.1 Thryonomys swinderianus
GTGCTTGGCCTCCTGCCCTGCACGGAGCCGTCCCGAGGAGCAGAGGGAAACTGGAAATTTACTGACTTCTGCAGAGCGTGAAGCTCCACCTCAAATCATCTCGGGCTCCAGTTGGACCCAGACACTCCGGGACTGCTGGTGGCCTCAAAATACCTCTGAAGGACATTTAGATGCTCTGGAGAGAAACAGCACCAGCCTGAGCTCGAATCCTCTCTGCAGACTGTTCCCCTCAGCGCCTGGCTCTGCCACAACAGGGGGTGAGAGGCGCGGTGACAGTGCGATTGACAGCCAGGGCACAGCGCTCCAGAAATGGCCTAGAGGAGCCTGACGGCGGAAAGCCAGGTTCGAGCTCTAACCTGACACGGCCAAACCTACTCAGCAAGACCCTCGACTAACTCTCCACAGAGCGCCAGAACCTGTAACAAAAAGGAAGAAAGCGGAATCCGTGACCGAGATGCCGGCCCTGGAAAGAAGACCTTAGTGAGTGGGGAAAAACAAGAGCATCCGTTTTTAAGGCATAACAAGAATGATGCTGAACTTTCCAGCAAAGAAAGGGAAGCCTAGAGAATGGGCCGGTGTCTTCAGAATGCTGAGGAAGCTGTCGCCAGAGCCGACAAACGAAAATATCCCCACGGCTCCTCCACAGTCACAGAGTATGTGTGGAGGAACCGGAAGCGGACCTGAGCGCGATCCCCACAGAGCTGGTGCCGGAGCAGGCGGCACCACCGGGACCAGGCCAGGCCCAGGAACGGGCTCCAGCGCTGGCCACCGGAGGCCGGTGCGGCGCCGCGGTCGGCTGACGCCTCAAGACTCTGCAGGTTATACGGCCTCTGCGGGAAGACCTCGGAGCGCCCGGAGCTGAGCCTGCCCTGCGCCTCCGTCGCTCTGTGCTGAGGGCTTCTGTGCCGTCCGGAGCACCCGGTCCCCCGCCAGGGAATAACCTCACACAGACGTGCTGTCTGGCTCCCGCAAGACGATGCCGTCCAGTGCAGCCCCGCGTCCACAGCACTCACCTGCAGCAGCTCGAACGCGGCGAGGAGATCCCCTCCGGAGAGAGCCCCGCAGAAGATGCGGTGATAGTGCAGCTGGGGCGGCTCGTAGTCCTGGCCGGCCAGGGTCACAACTGGGGCAGCCACCGTGGCCCCCAAGTATTCTGGCTTCCCCTAGAGCAGAAGTGAAGTTGTTTTCTGACCCCTCATTGTTTCTGATCCACATCGAGGCAGTTTGGCAAAGACCTCCTGACACCGTGAGCATTGGCCTCCATCCTCCCTGCGCTCTCTTCTGTGGCCGAGTTTTTCTGCCCACCCCGTGGTGCATGCCCCCGGGTGCCAGGGGACATTAAGGGCATCGCCTTGGGGATTCTGCCTTGGACTCTGTGTGTGTGTGTGTGTGTGTGTGTGTGTGTGTGTAGTTCTGGCCCCAGCTGATCGCTCTGCAGCCCAGCAGGGAGGAGTGAGCCAGGCATGGGCACTCCAGAGCCCCGGGTGGGCATCACTGTGGCCAGAGGAGCTTCAGAGCTAGGAAGGCCCGGCTTTAACTCTCCTATCTGCCTGTCCGGCTCCATCGCCTTGGCCAGCCATTCGTGCCCACTCGGCGGTTAAAAATCACGCCTGTTTTGGGCCCCAAGGATGAGTGGCCCAGTGTATGCCTTCTCATGGCAACTGCTAAACAAGTGCCCGGTGCGCGAAGGAGGAAAATGAGATGGTCCACTTCGGGTGTATATTCTCTTGGAAGAAGAGGAGATTAAAATACCAACTTTCAGTTACTTCGAGCAGCTCTGGTGTCACTGTGTCCTGCCTCCTCCCAGGCCAGCCCCCCCCCGAGCGCCGCTCTGCGACGCCCCCTCTGAGGGCAACGGGATGCAGCTCCGCACTGCTATACCACCCGGGCAGGGCACCTGAGCAGAGCTGCCGGGAGGCTGCGGCCACGGGTTGGCCCATGTCCCTCCCGGCCCGGCGGGCTTCAGCAGCTGCCTGGCGGCCTCGCTGCCATGGGCCTCGCGAACCAGCGCTAGCGCAGCGGCAGGAAGCTGACTGGGCCGGAGCGGGGCTCTAGTTCACCCTGAGCCGGCCCTCGAGTGCCCATGTGCAGACCCCGGGCACGGCCTGCTCCTGAAGTAGGTGGAGCCAGGGCAGGCCTGTGTGCCCTGAGGGGTGAATGTACCGCTGCCAGGCCAGGCCAGAGCTGGTCGTGGAAGAGACACAGTGACCAAAGCGAGGCAGCCAGAGCCCAGCCCTCCCTTCCTGCGGGGAAGGACCCTGAACTCTTAGTGAACAGCAGGCACACAGGACTGGCTGGGTGGAGACAGCTGTGCTCTGTTGCACACGTCTCTGAGGAAGTGTGCTTTGCACACGCTACAGCCTGCTCATTAGACCTGACTTTAATTACAATTTAAAGGAAAATCTAAGAGAAGAACTCAGACGAAAGCAAATAATCATCAGCAATTTCCATAGAGTCGGTTTTGTCTCTAGGCACACCTCGGGCCCCGCCACGTGCCAGGCCAGGACTTTACTTACTGTACAGTCAGGGAGCAAGGAGAGGTGGCACACACCTGTGTCCCAGCTTCCGGTGGCTGAGGCAGGAGAGTCACAAGCTCACGCTCTGCCCGGACACTCAGTGAGACTGTATCGGCGGTACAGAGCTCGCGTAGAGTGCATGAGGCCCTGGCTCCATCTCGGCGCCCCGCCCCACCCCCACACGAAGGACGCGGCTCCCGAGGGGCCCGCCGGGCGCTCACCACCGCGTCGCTGTCGTACAGCTCCACCACCACGAGCGGAGGCGCCCGAGCCAGCTCCTTCTCTTCCCCGTGCAGCACCAGCTCACTGAACAGCAGCGTCTGGTTCCAGGTTGGGGACAGAGTCTGGGAAATGACCTGCCGGAGAGACCAGCAGAACCTTCGGCCAGGCCGCTGGGGCTCCGGGAGCCGCTCAGCACGGAGCGGGGCGGGGAGCCAGCCGGGGACCCTGGGTGCGGGCTCTGCTCTTCCCACGGTCCCCCTCCGGCTCCCCCTGCCCTAGGACCGCGGCCTCAGGGGCCGGAGACCTCCCGCCGCACAGCCCCCGCGGCTCCTCTGGGAGGCCCGGGCACCGCACAGGCCGCATCCCTCTCCCCGGGCTCGGGGGCTGCTGAAGGCCGCAGGGAGGGAGCAGCCGGCCGGCTCACCTTCGTGCTCTGGCACTGGGACAGGAATGTGACTTTGGCAAAGGGGTCTGAGAGCCCGTTGCTGTCCGCCGCGATGAGGCCCCGGGCTTGGTACATGTGCGCTCTCAGCTGGAAGACGTGGCGGGCTGCGGGGAAACAGCACACAGGGCGGGGTTGGCGGCCCTCCCGAGCAGCGCGCGGGGGCGTCTGGGTGGCGGCGGGCGCTGTGCATCTGCAGGAGAGGCGGGCGGCCTTGGCACCGGTGACTCGCCAGGAGCCCTGAGGAGAGGGCGGGGGTCCCGCGGGTGGAGAGTCGGGGCCCAGGCACTGTCTCTACCTTCACCACCACCTTGTGAGACACATATAGTTACCCCACTTCACAGCTAAGAAAAGGGCCCGAGACGCCCTTTTCTTAAGTACTTCCTCAAGTACTTAAAAACTACTTCCTCAAGATCACAGAGCCTGGATTTTACCTGTCTGCTTTTAAAATCTGTTTCTAAAATGTCGTCTTTTACTCACTAGTAATTCTCCTACTTCTGATTGTGTGTGTGTGTGTGTGTGTGTGTGTGTGAGTGTGTGTGTGAAGGGCCAGCTCACGTTGATAAACTTGGTGAGTGTCTGGCCACGTCTGTTCATCACTTCTCCACAATGCTGGTCAAAAGCACTTGAGTGCGGAGCCCTAGTGGGTGAAGCACTGGCCCCAGGCGGGGCCTCCTGTGGCTGTGCCGGAAGAAGCAAGAAAGAACAAACCCCAGGGTGGGCCGGGGCCTGAGATGGACATGCACGCTCACCAAGCCTCCACAGGGAATTAGTCATGTGCTGCAAAGATGAACCAATAGGATTTTTTTTTGTTTTTTGAAACAGGTTCTTGCTTTGTAGTTCAGGCTGACCCTGAGCTCACTATGTAGTCCAGGCAAGCCTCGAACTCAGCAATCCTCCTGCCTCTGCCTCCCAAGTGCTGGGATGACAGGTGTGAGCTACCACAACTGGCACTGTGGTATGTGGTACCAGTGGGTGTGAGTCACCATGCCCACTATTGTATGTAGTTACCTGAATCACCAGGGACCTTGCACTTGCTAGGCAGGCACTGGAACCACTGAGCTAAATCTCCAGCCCACCAATAAGAATTTAAAAAGCAAAGCCACGCTCTGTACAGGCAAGAATGTGGCTGATCCAGCCAGAGAATGGGTCCCAGGCAGTGTGGTCCCATGAGGGCCTGAGTGAGGAGCTCCTGACAGTGTGTGCCCCAGAGATGGGGTGCCAGGCAAGGAGATGCCCGAGGCCCTGCGTTGCCCAGTGGGCACCGTACCTTGGTAGAGCAGGTTGGATGGAGGGTGATGAGCCCCAGCAGCTTTGGAGAGCATTTCAGCTTCGTAGCCGGCGGGCAGGTTGTCCAGCATGTCGCTGGAGAAGCGGGTGGAGCCCAGCCACAGGTACACGTCCACTTTGGCCTGCACAGACCACCCGGCCGGCCGCTTCCCGGGGAGCTGAAGGAAATGACAGGGCGCTGCTGACGCCGCTCAGGTCTGTTCAGAGCCTCCTCGAGGGCCGCGGCCCGAATCACCACAGCACAGTTGCCTCCTCCAGAGGTGGCCGGGTTCCGGCGGCCCGAGGCTGCCGAGTCTCAGAGACGGGGGATCGGCCTCGGGGATTAAGCGACGTCCCTCAGCTTTTAACTGGCAGAGCCGGGACTCCAAGAAGACACAATTCCGAGTCTGCTGCCTCTGCACGGCGGGGCCCTCTCTGCGCCACAGGGCTGAAGCCACCAAGCCCTGCAGTTTCCAGCTCTCTGCTTCCCTCAGAGCTCCGCGTCCTTCCCGTGTCAGGACCCTAAGTGCTCGAGGAGCCGCCCTCCGGCCCTTCCCGCATGGCGGGACGCCCGTGTCCCCGCCTTCCTCCTGCCGGGGGCACCTGGTCCCCTGTCCCTGCCGCTTGTCCGCAGAATGTGCTCAGATTTGCGGCTTTGTCTGATGCTTGTGTCCACGTCTGTGTGTGTGCACGGTGAGTATGCACACAGACACACACATGTGTGCCTGTGAATGTGCAGGTGCTTGTACCCTGGGGACCCCGACCTTAGTGTGCTGCTTAAGGCGGACGGCGCAACTCCTTTGCTCCCCAGCGGCAGCCACAGAGGACGCTGGCCCGGGCCGGCTGTGCTGGGTGGGGACTGGACCCTCAGGCGTAGCTGGTGGCCCCGAGACACGCTACTCCCCGGACCGCTGGCTCTGTGAGCGCCTCTTCAGAGCTTCCTCTCAGTCACTTCTCCTTCCCTCTACCCCGCTGGCCTTCCGCAGAGGATCACAAGATCAGTGAGGGCAGCCGGAACTTGCCTGCCGCGTCCAGGCCCCGGGGTGCGCCTGACTCCAGACGGAGCGTGACGGCCCGCCTTCCTGCCTTGCTCTGTGGGCTCCGTAAGCAGATTTGGCGCAACTCAGTTTAGCACTGCTGCCAGTGCCGGGAGCTTCTGCTGCGGGGTGGGGCGGGGACACCGAGGTGCAGCGGCCGGCCCCACGAGGCCTGCACGCACTGGGGGCGCACCCCGACAGGAGGGCGAGAGCAGCGGCTGCCAGGCTCCGCCCTGCACTCCGAGATCTGTCCCTCCCTCCCTTCCCCCTCCACCCCTCCTTACGCCGAGGATTGGACCCAGGCTCCCGCCCGCCACACAAGGGCTCTGCCGCTGAGCACACCTCGAGCCCTTCCACCCTCTCTTCTACTTTCAGACACGGAGTTCCCCTCTACCCGCGGTCCTGCTTTAATCTGCAGTTCCAGCTGCCCTTGGTCTGGAGATACTGCATGAGGAAGCCAGAGCTCAGCGCTGCCCGGGTTCTGATCACCAGTACAATACAATTATTGTCTTGTAGGAAGTGGACTCGGCTGGGGTCTGCCAGGTGTGGCAGTACACGCCTGTACTCCTAGTCCTCAGAAGGCTGAGTTAGGAGGGTCACTGAGAGTTTGGGCATAGACTGATGAGCACAGTAAGTTCAAGGCCAGTCCGAACTTTAAAGACGGACCTTGTCCCAAAAAAACAAAAAATAAGGTCACCAGGAATCGAGAACTGGAGTTCTGTTCCTCTTGCAATTTTCTTTTTAAGTAATGAGTATAAATGATACGTATTAATGAGGTTGATTCTAAAACTACAGGTAACTCATGTGGAAAGACCACATGGACAAATCACACAAGAGAACACACAGTCCATGAGCAACTCAGGAAAACGAACGTTCTCACGTTATAGTCAGATGAGAGCGACTCACCTTGAGGAAATGAGTCTTGATCTTCCCGCAGTGCTTGCCCATCTGCTCCCGGACCGGGGAGAAGAGCAGGTCTCTGGCGGCGATGCGGGCGTATGCCACCCTCTTGTTGTTGCTCAGCATCCAGATGAAGACATCGGGGATGGTGTGCTGGGGCTGTGATGGGGAAGGGGACCGGACGGGCTGGCAGTGAACAGACGCGCCCAGAGTTCTCCTGCCTTGAGAGAGCCCATCTTCCCCAAGATGCTCTGTGCCCCAAACCACGCAGGCCCCTCAGCATCGGGCGACCAGCTTCCTCAAGGTGAGAAATCTCTAGGCCACGAAGGGCATGAAACCCCCAGATGCCAGACTGCACGTGGGGTTTTGAGGCCACGCGTGGCAGTGAGCGGTGCCTTTGAGGACCTACTTCTCTCCACCTGTAGAACAAACATTTTCTACAACTTCTCAGGGACTTGGTTTCCCTGTGCACAAAGATGAGCTTCAAAGTTCTAGGCCTCTTCTAGGCAAATGAAAAGACAAAACCAAACAGACACGGTGTCCTTGAACGGGCTTTGCTCTTGCTTTTAGGAAAGGGAAAGCAAATCGACAAGAAACTTTACACAGAAAATACAATTGCCGAGTACTCTAGTTCCATTTTCGGTGGTCATTTAGAACACGGTGATTTAGGATATACTCCACTGCAGAGCACAGAAAAGATAGAATTTAAAGGTTTGCTCATCAAGATAAGAACAGATAGCCATATGTCATTACCCCGTGATGGTGGAAATACCCATTTCTGAACCACCACAACTTCTGAAATGAGGTCCCTCATGATAAAATGATATTTGACACTCCTTGGCTACAAGCAGGTCTGTCTTGGTCACCCCTGGCACTCAAGTATAACTGGCACCCAGAAGGGGGCATCTGTCCCTCCTCTCTGTCCTGGCAGCACAGAGAATGGTTTTCCTGGCCCAGCGCTGGGCAGCCACGGATCTGGAGGTGCGAGGCCTGGTTCAAACTTCCTGGCTTCTCACCGTAATTCCCACGGTGACAGACAAAATCTCCTGAACGATTTTAGGAACAAGTTACAACTTTCAAGAATAGCAGGGGTAGTAAATCCACTTCTCCTATAAACACAGTGATCATTTTGACTTTTCTCGAGTCTCAGAGGGAGAAGCTTTTTATTTTGGGGAGTGGGTGGACTTCAATAAAGCTGGACATTTTAAGTGTGAAAGCCTCCTCTCTCGTCCCTACACCGCAGCGCCCTCCCGCCCAGCAGGCCCTGGCGAGGCACCGATCCGCCCCTTACCCTGAGCCCATCGTTCCTCACGAGGGCGCCCCCTGGTCTAAACTCCACAGCCGGCCCCCGGGTTTATTACCTCGTCAACCAAAAAGCGGATTTTTTCCACGAAGTTCTGGGCTTCCTGGAGCATTTCATCAAGAGAGAACTTTTTCTTCTGCTGCTGCACAAGCCCCCGGGCGTCCCTGGCCATCACCTCCTAGAAAGACAAGAGTCGCATGGGTTTCCCAGAGTCCGGCGGTGGACAGCACCTCGGGCCGAGCGCCTCTGAGGCGAAACCCACCCTGGCCCTGCCAGGCCCCAGCCAGCGCCTCCTGCTGTGCACGCTGCCATCTACGGCAAACCTGGCAGGGCCGCCAGACGGCACTGCCTCCCCTCGGCAGAGAGGCGAGAAGCGGAGCCTGTGAGGGCGGAGGCCTGACCGTCCGCGTCCCGGCCAGGACCCACATCGACGCCTCCCGACACTGACAAGCACAGCTGGAGGCTGAGACGGGCCGAGTTCTTACTCTCCGGCAGCAGCACCCCAGCCCCTGAAGTGGTCTCCATCTTCGTGGCCCTACCAGGTGGGTGTGATTATTCTCCTTTGAGGCCTAGACCACAACGCAGTGCTACCTGAGAAAAGGGCAGAAGCGACCCTCGGCCAACTCACTCAGACACGGCCTCAGGGCCGGATGTGCCCCCGACGTGCGGGCACCGCAGGGATGCTGGGGCCGGTGGGCTGAGACACCTCAAAGTGTTCGTTCTGACGCGTTTACTCAGCCCGCATCTATGTGCTCGGGGGAGGTAAAAGTCCAGCTCTTCCCCTCGGCCCTGTGCCTCCCCAGAGCGGCCCTGCTCGCTCCTGAGCCCAGGCACACTGCCCCCGAGGGCCCGGCGTGCCAGGCGGCCAGCCCTGGGTGTGCTTCTCCTAGCCCGGCGCTCCTGGGGCTCCAGCTTGCCTGTCACCATGGTGTTACGCTCCCCTGTGCTTTCCGGAGCACCGGGGCTTTCCAACACTTCCCTCCCTGAATGTGAGGCCCTTTTGTGTGTGTTGTTCACCTGACTTGTCCTCTCCCCACCACAGCGCAGGGACCTCCTAGTCCCATCCTGGCAGAGACACGGCCACGCAGAGAGCAGGTGTTAGTGCCTCAGGAACGAAGGAGCCAGCTGACCTCTCAGTCCTCAAAGCACAACCAGGCCTCTCAGTCGTGTCCCCGCCTAGCACAGGGCCTGGCTCACAGGGCTCCTGCAGGCCGGCCGAATACCTCCTTTCCCCTTGGCCTGGGTAGTTCGTGAGGTGGAACAATGCGTGTAAATACTACACAGTGAAGCACTGTGAGGCCTTCAGGGTGGAAGCTGGCTTCACGGAGGCCATGACACCCAACCCGGTCTTAAAGAAGGTGATTAGAATTCCTCAGACGGTAAGAAGCCAAGCACATCCCAGAAGAGGGGACGTTTGCACGTGGAGTGGCCTGACCAGGAGCCTCCAGGAGTGGTGGAACACAGACCACAGGGCGCAGTGGGGTGTCAGGCTGGGATGCTGCATGTGAATAGTCCCACATACGGTCCAGAAGGAATTGAGGCTCTGTCCTAGGAATGACTGAGAGACTCCAGAGATTGTTCTGAGCTCTGGCGACACAATCAGATTCATGTTTTAAGACTCATCTGACTGTGGTAGGGAAAATGGGTTGGAAGACCATTTCCAAAATAAGCCCTGACCAGAGGTGCTAAGGAACTGTTCAGAGACTCAGGGTGAGGACGGAGAGCGAGTCTCAGAGCGTGGCAGGGGCAGAGTCAACAGGACCTGGGGCAAGCTCACCTTGAAGGTGAAGGATAAGAATCTACACTGACCTGGAACAGGGGCACAGGCCTGTAATCCCAACACTCTGGGAGGCTGAGGCAGGAAGGCCACAAGTGGGAGCCCAGCCTGGGCGAGCTAGTGTCTTAATGAAAGCCCATCTCAAATAGAAGTGTCAGAAAGGGCTGGGTGTGCACCTCGGTGTGATGGCCCTTGGGTCAGTCCCCAGGACCTCTAGAATAAAACCTCGGCAGGGACACCGAAGCCCGTCACCAGGGCAGTACGCAGAGCCCAGGGCGGCGCACAGGACGCAGCTCAAGGTGAGGGAAGGAGCTCGTTACGTAGGAACTGCTAGGAGCCAGGAGAGCGGAGACCAGAGCAGGGCTTTCCACTGAGGCCGGCACACTGGCCTAGAGACACGCGGGGGACACCTGGGCCGCGACAGAGATGCTGGGATGGGGGTCTGCTGAGGCCCAGGAGCGTGGCCCCCGAGAAGACAGAGCCCGCAGAGGGGACGCTGCAGGCCGGCCGCCCAGCCAGCGCCGAGGACAGCCAGGGCCGAGACACAGATACGTGGGCTGCTTCTGGCCTCCGATTAACTAGCTGGCAGCTACTTGCCAACCACTTCCTGTTCTGACAGCCACTCGGGTGCCCAGGGGCGTTGGAGAAATCCAACACTGGGTGGTTCTTGTGGCAGAATGATCACGGGCTCACATAAAACGCCCCCGTCCACGCCGGGACGGAAGTGATAATCCAGCGCCGCACAGGTCTGGGCCGCTCCAGCCACCGCCCACTCAGCGCGGTCTGGGGTCTCTGAGGCACCTGGCCGCAGGCACCGTGCGGGTCTCTGGACGACGGAGGCCCCCAGCCCGTCCCGTCAGGTGGTGCTGACAGCTTCCAGCACCGGGGACGGAGCCCTGGCTGGAGAGGGAGCTTCGCCGCTCCCCTTGGCATCTCTCTCCACAGGGCGACGGCCGCGTGAGCGCTGACTTTAACAGAGCACGGATGTCAAGGAAATGAGCCAGGGCGTCCCTCCCAGCAGGAAGTGGCCCACAGGACTCCAGCTCCTCCCTGTGAGCTTCTGATACATTCCAGTCCTCCCCACCAGCTCACCAGAGTCTTCCTCCCTTCTCTACAGCACACAAATTCGTGTCCTTTAAACCTGCCCCTTGTCCGGCCTGTGACCTATGCTTCATCCGTGGAGCTTATTTTTAAAGCACATAGTTTAACTCTGTTCAAAGCCTAAATAGATCTCCACATACCAGCTCCTGCCCGCAGAGTGTGAGTCGCTTCTTATCTAGAGTGGTTTGGTTCAGTGTCTTGGGCTTTTTTTCTGCTTCTGAGATAAAGGCCCTGTAACAGAGAATGACCGTTTTAAAGCTTCCTGGTGAAAATCCATTCAGATAACTCCAGAGACTTTCCACAGCACAACAGGGAGCTCAGGGAAGCACAGCAGGGCGATGCCAGGTTGAGAATTGAGCAGCAAAGCAGCAGCTTTCCTAAGAGACAAAGAAAGAACTGGAAACGGTGCCCAGACCCCACCCCTGCTTTGGGAATGAATATCCGCCCATTTCCTTTCAGAATATATCCACTGTGATTACCGGTGAAAATTTATAAAACACACACACACAAAATAATGCAGTTTCTTTTGTCTTACAATTTTAAAACACTAAAATTTCCCTGGAAAGCTTCATGTGAAGCAAACCCATTTGACTCAGTACTGAGACGCGTCCCAATCTTCCTGAATAATAACATTTTTGACTTTAAAAACACAGGCATAGTGACTCACGCCTGTCATCCCAGCACTCAGGAGGCAGAGGCAGGAGGATTGCTGAGTTGGAGGCTTGCCTGGGCTACATAGTGAGCTCAGGGCCAGCCTGAACTACAAAGCGAGACCCTGTCTCAAAATAAATAAATAAATAAATAAATAAATAAATAAATAAATAAATAAATAAATAAAAGAAAAGAAAACTTGTTCAGTAGGAAAACAGTAAGTTTATAAAGGAAATTCAAAGAGAAATGTAAATGCTGAAAAAAACTTGCAAAACTCAGATATTGTCCTCATTAGTGATAATTTAAATGCAAATTATAATCTGTATTATTTCACCTAAAAATAAACATGTAGCTGAAGGCAGGGAGCTGATTCCTACTAATAAAACTGAAATACTGAAACAAGTACTTATTTCTCTGCTTTCTCCCTTCTATTGTGTAAAGTAAAAACAGCTGGGTATTTGAGAGATTAGGAAACACAGACAGCAAAGCAGAACACCAGGTTCAACTCCTGCCTGTCTGTGGGTTTTGCCTTTCATCTAATAGTCTCCATTTCCTTTCTATTAATTCCATTCAGGAAGGTTCTCACTGTGACTCAAGTCTTGAAATAATCAAGTCAGGAGTTGGCCCAGGCTGTCTTCCTACGTGGTAGGCACCCGGGAGTGAGCCCGCTGAGCCCATCTCCTGGAACCCATGCCCCGCCCCGTAATTCCTCCCCCGCTCGTGGTGCGCCCCTAACAGACGCGCCAGGATGGACGCGCGGCCCTTGAGCCGCATCCTGCTGTCTCTGATGCGGAGAGCTGCTCCGCTGTGGAGCCGGAGCCCTCGGCGGCCCACGCAGGGCTGAATTCTGTGAATAACCTCCCAAGTGACCTTGGCAGGGAAGCCTCCCAGCTGAGCCTGGAGTGTCTTCAACCCACGTCAGTGCTCTTGAACTGGCACCTGGGAAGGGCCTTTCCGGAGGACCCAACTGAGTCCCTCCTGGGCTCCCGACTCCCAGAAAACACAAGACAATGAGCAATGTGCCAGTGCACTGAATTTCGTTCCTCGGTCATAGACAAGTGTGCACTGCACACTTGATCTTTTATAATATTGTCTGACGCCTATGGTGGGAGTCAGTAAGTGGCCTTTATTAAAGTGCTCTATGGAAAATTCAGTTAAGTGGCACGTGACATAATTTTCTCATCGAGGTGTCACGTGGTTGCTGGGCGCCTACAAAAGCAACGCGCCATGCTGGGCGCTGACCCTGCAGGAGTTTCGCTTGTTTCATGGAGACTTGATGCGCTTGGTCTGTTTTCCTTTTTTGTTTCTCCCTTTTGGTTTACACTTTAGTTGTTCAAGCGTCCAGAAGCAGAAGTTCCCACAAGCACCAGCTAAGTCCCCACACAAATAAAGCGGGTGCAGAGCTCCAAAGCGCCCGTGTGACGGCGGGGACCCGGGCCGACCCCGCCGGCTCCGCCGTGCCCGCGGCACCTGCTCCGGCTGATGAAGTTGCTCAGCACAGCCCTCGCTCTCTCCTCCGGCGCCTCCTCGGAAGTCTTGACCAGTTCTCTCACTTCTTCGATACCTTCTTCCTGGAAACGGGCCGCAGGCAGGGGAGGAGCAGAGGGTTAGGGCCGCAGGAGACAAGGACTGCGCATCCCAGAACGTGTGGCTGTCGTCCGGGAAAGGAAGGAAGAGTGAACCTGCTTGAACTGGAGCGGTCCTTCCTTTGAGGCCCAAGTTCTAGGGCTCCCTTCAGTAGCCCGGGAGAAAGTGGAACCCACGGGCCAGTGTACACATTGCCAGTGGTTTGCTGGAATGTACAAAAACTGTTTTCTATCACATGCGATCCTGGGGAGACGTGTCCCCCTTTCTCCCTTCACTAGAAGAATGGGGTGAGAGAGGAGAAAAGGGTCCACTGAAGCCAGCATTGATTCTGAGAGCTCTTTAGCCTCCTTTCCCTAGGAGACTAAGAAACCGGCCTGTTGCTAGGTCTCATAACAGAGGAAAGCAGAAAAGGGGGCTGAATGCAGATAGCTTGACTTGAAGTCCAGGAATTTTGCAACATGCATTCTGTGGCTCCACGGGCCGGGAGACACGCTCCCGCGAGGCCGCGGCTGGATCCAGCGGTATTTAAGCTGAGACAGAGACCCGGCTGGGCAGGATCGCCGCTCTGGGCCCCGGCTCCCGCGGAGACACCTACCAGGAGGTCTGCCATTCTCTCCAGCATGTTAGACCAGTGCAGCCGGAAGGTCTGGTCTCCCCAGGAGCTGAGGAAGGAGACGCAGGGCTTCTTGGCCTCAAGGGGCAAGTAGTTGTAATTCCTGGAAGGCACATGAGGCCCGGAAGTTAACAGGCAGCCCGTGTTTCCGGCAGCTCAGCCCCATGGGCCTGTTTTGTGAGCTCCAGTGTGGGAGCGGAATGGGGAGTGAAGACGATCACACTCTTCACCCCCCCTGTGTCTGAGTGCGGACACAGGGGCCATGGGGGGGGGGGCTCCGCGGCTGTTATCAGGTCTCCTCATGGCCACCATCAGACCTGGGGCAAAGCTTAGAAATGATCACTGGAGGGTGAGATTTGTCAGGCAAGGCTTCTTCAAGGAGGTTTTGATCTGAGAGCAGTAAAAAGGGGGGAAAATTAATTTGAATTAGCGTCTATATTCCAGGCACATGCAAGGATCGGTTGAGATAATAGAGGTCAATGTGTTTTATAAAGGAAATTGCTGGAAAAATGTAAAACATTATTAATAGGCTGGGGGCATATACCTCAAACTAAATTTAAGTATTCTATGCCTTAGTATCCACCTTCCATCCAACAGTACTAACTGTTGCTAGGCACTGGTATAAATCATTCTAGTTGGTACTTGGCTGGCTAAGAAGGAACAAAGGGACAGCAAAGTGGCTAAAAGAGTGGACACAGAGGGACCGAGAACATTGCAGCGTGGAGGCTGCATGTGTCTAAGCACTGACGAGAGGGAGACAGGGTCAGATGGAAGGCAGAAAAGCAGGGTGGATTTATAGATTTGATTCCCAAGGAAGAAAGTGTAGGAGTAGATACCGGTAAGGGGGAAGAAAGGGTAGGAGTCTGCTGCCCAACGATGGCTATTTTTCTCGACTAGTTTTCGCCAAAGCCCTTGTAGTTTTCTGAGACCTGGGACTGAGTCGAAGGAAGTGCTTGAAACAGGTGTGGTGGCCGCGGGGACAGGTGTAGCGGTGTGGACACAGTTTGAAGCAATACCCATTAGTGCTGGGCAGGGAAGAAGAGAAAGAGAGACAGAGAACAAGCTTTATTTCTATTCCACAAAGGCAGCTCCGGCCTGAAAGGGTGGACAGTCCTTCTTTGTAGCTCTCCGACCTGAGGCAGACAGTAGAACTAGCAAAAGGCCCCCTGGCCTGTTCCACAGAAAATCATCCAGAAAAGAAGCCAAATAGGTCCCTGCCAGAAACTGAGGCTGTCATTACAGCAGCAGAGTGACAGGAGCAGAGGTTAGAAACCAAGCTGCTCTTTTTCTTTTATCTCTTTTAAAATTACTGCACTGAGCAATCTGCAGCTGAATACAATCCCACCCAGTGTTGTACTTTGTCCCAAGCTCTCTGTGGTCGGATCGATTTGTGCTACGCTATTCAGGGTCCCTGCGTCTGGCGCTTGGGGCTGACTCTGCCGGACCAGGAGGCGGTGGCTTCTCAGGGAAGCTGAAGCGCTGGAGGGAGGCGGCAGATGGGACAGCACCTCTCGCCAGCACAAGAGAAGACTGCCAGCTGGAACAGCCGCCCCAACACAGGACCAGCCCTGTGACTTTGGGCAAGGAGAGGCCTGGAACCCTGAAGATGTGGTGATGGCCCGTCCTCAGCAGGCGGGTGCTCCCCCTCAGCCCGGAGCTCTGTGCCACCGCATAAACTGTATGCTCGTGCTTTGTAAACCTAGAAAGCCCAGGACATATGGACGGTGGCATTTGAGTCTGATAGACAAAAAGTTGTGTGTGTGCTTTTACTTGGGGTGTATGATCAGTACAGTCTTGCATTTCAGCTGCTCCTTCCATGGATCGCTGCTCTAAGCAGAGTTTCAGTACAGTGACCAAGAAATAGGAAGAAACCCCAACAGCCCTGCAAACACCAGCATGACTGACTGTGTCCTTGAGCCAGCTGGGCAGCACTCACAGGAGTCCAGCCAGGGATGCCGGAGGCGGCTCGGCCGTCCCAAACCCTCAGACCACAGCCCTGAACACCCGCCAGTAGTCAGTAATGGGCTGGTCCAGCACCGTAGGGAGGGCCTGAGTCATCTGGAAGTCTCCTAGATCTGCAGCCCTGGTCCTAGGATCCACTCACGGGTCTCTGCAGTCTCAGGATGAAGTTAAAGGACAGGTGAGTCTGAGAGCCTTTCACCTCGTAAGGAGGAAAGGGCACCAAGGCTGGCTGCCAGGTTGTCACACACACACACACACACACACACACACCCCCACCCACCAGACCCATGGGAAGGGGAATGTGACCCTTGGGAGGGCAAGTTCAGAAAAATCTAGGAAATTAGCAAAAATGAGAGGAAAGCAGCTAAAATTATTTTAACTTACTCTACCTTACTTTGTCCCAAAGTCCCTCCCTCCCTAAGTCCCGTGGCTGGTGGTGGAACTTTAAATCTCAGCTCTCTGCCTTGTCATGTGTCAGAGACACAGAAGAGCAGGGGCCACAGATGCACGAACAGTCACCATCTCTGTCCCGAAGCGACCGGCCGTGCGTGTCGCCTGGAGAGCCGGCTGCCCGGGGCTGAGCCCAAACTGAGGTAACAGTGGATGTTCCTGATCTTAGGAAGACCTGGACCCGGCGGCCCCGGGGACTGGGCCAAACCCTCCCTGAGAAGCCCCAGCTCTCCCTCCCGTGTCCCACCTGTTCCCTTCCGTCACCAGAGGCTTCTCTGGGCGAGTGGTGGAGCACACAGGGCCAGGACCCTCGCGGGCCTCATCCGCTTCCCCTCTGTGCAGCAGCGGAAGGGCGTCTTCCTCGGCTGCTTCCGCCGATTTCCTCTTAGTCCCGTGATGCGACCCGCCGTCGATCAGGTTCCCAAAATTACCTGCAAGGCAGCAGCAAGGGGCGGGGCTGGGTGTCACCAAGTAGAACCCGCCTGCCTGGCACGGGGGACCTGAGCCAACGCCCCCGTGACCGGGGAAGAGCTCAGGAGGGGGTGGAAAGGACAGATGGTGACACCGAAGTGAGGCTGGCAAAGACAACTGCCCATCGCGTCCATCCAGCTTATTTTCTATTTTATAAAACCTACACAAGTCAAAAATTAGAAAACACAGTCAAGTTGAAAAAAGCCACCAGGAATTATAAAATTTAGTTATAACCACTTTTAACATCCCAGTGTGTATCCTTTCCAAACTTCCCAGGAGACGCTGGCGAAGGGTCATTGTACACAGGCCATTTTGTCACCTGGCTAACGTTCTGGTTTGGATCAGAAAAAGTCCCCAGAACCTCTCGTGTTGGGAGGGGATCGGCTCATGGGGGCGCTACACGCACCGCACCCGTGGATTAATCCCCTCACGAGGTCACTAGCCGGAGGTGCTTTCAGGGCCTGCTTGGGAGATGACCCACTAAAATGTGTCTGGTGCCCGCTCCCTCCCCGCCCGGCCCTCAGTCAGCTCCTCCTCCGGGCGCTTCCGCCTCAGCCACCCGCTCTGGACTAAACCCGCTGGGAAGCAGGAGCCCAGGAAGCTCTCCTCCTTCGGGTCAGGTGCTCCGTCCAGCCGCGGGAAGCGACTAAGACATCGGGATTTTCTGTTCAACAAATGTCATGAATGTCTTTCCAAAAATTCTTCTCATCTAAGAGACGACTTCTTGCCTAAGTCCTTACTTTCGAAAAAAGTCAGAAGAGGCTGGAGAGGAAGGAAGGGAGGAGAGAGCGAGGAGAGAGGAGCAAAGGTGGGGCAAACGGGCGGCTCTGGTACGGCGGACAGGGCTGCCTAAGAACAGACTTCCTCTGCGGCGACGTTCAGCGCGTCGAACTCTCCGTTTTACACCCTGACCTCAAATGCTCCAGCAGACCGAGCGGGCGGCTGCCTCCCCCGGAAGGGCCGCAGAGCCGGCCAGGCTGTGCCGCCCGGTGGTGCTGCGGCAGCCGCGGCCGCTGAGCTTTCCCCGGGGAGGTTCCCCTCCGCCGCTCACGCCCCCGCGCCCGTTAGCAGCTCAGCGTCACCGCTCTGCGTCCCCGGGGCGGGCGCTCTGGATGCCTCCCCGGGAGCCCTGGCTGGGAAGGGGAGCGGACGCCCAGCTACCAAAGAGGCCGGGCCGCGCGGAGACAGCACCTCCCCGGAGAGCCACCTCCGGGGCAGGAAAGCTTGGCCCCTCGGGTCAGGGTGGGACCGAGTCTGCAGCGCCCCGTGCCCCGGCCCCACAGGTCTGCTGGCTGGTGCGCCACGCCCTGGAGAGCTGCACCCCGCTCCCTTCCACACCCTCCCCGGAGAGCACGCCCCGAAACGTGGCTCGCAGAAGCAGCTCCAGCCAGAGGCTGCTGGGCCCCTCACCTGCACAGGCCCTGCTCTGCCCTCTCTTTTCAGGTAATTTACTCAAACGCCTGTGCACTTGCTGAGGGCGGACACGGGGTCCACGGCCCCGCACCGCTCAAGGCGCAGTCTCGGTACGTACTCGTGAGCCTGTGCGACTGCTCCCAGCCCGCTCTGGCCCCCCTTGCCTCCTCTCACTGCTTACGCCACAGCAGCCCTGAGGGAGGTGCCCTGGCGCTCTGGAAGGAGGAGGGGCTGGCTCTTCCTGCTAAAGCTCTCCGGCTCTGTAATGGGACGGTCATCGACCCCTCCGGGCCTCCACTACTGCTGAAACCACGAATCTGTGGGAACGGGCCGTGGAACCACAGCAGGAGAGCAGAGAAGGGACAGGTAGGGGGAGCAGAGGTCTGAGAGTTTTAACAGAGTAACAGGGACGAGGTGGGGACAACCGGGAAGACAGTGGCCGCGGGGACGAGCGGAAGGCGTGGGGGTTCGCGCCGGAGAGCGGGTCAGTGGGGAGCAGGGCTCCGGGGGCAGATGCCTGTGGGCACCTCTCTCCGCCAGCACAGTCCCGGCCGGACCAGGTCTTCCTGTCTCCGCCACTTCCTCGGGACGGACGCAGCCTGGAGCCCAGCCCTGAGGCTATTCCTTCTACTGTGGCGCTCAGACGCGGGACGCCAGCCCTCGGACCTCTCAGGGCGCCCCCTTCTCTCCTGAGAGATGGCCCTCCCAGTGCCTCTGCTTTCCCGGAAGTCTAGTGCTCCCCAAAACATCTGTGCCCTGTGGACCTGCAGGCACGGGGCTCCATGTCAGGACTCCGGCTGTGCGGCTCAAAAGGACAGGGCCCCGGCTCCATTTTCCTCCGCCCTGTTATAGACAGCTGTCCGAGTGGGAGCCCGGAGCTTCTCTAAGGCACGTTCTTCCTTAGAATGGTCTCCCAGCTGCCCAACAGGCCAAGAAGGTTGCTACATCTATTGGATGTGTGATACTTCGTGTATATTAACTTACTAAACTCAGAAAATGTGCGAGGAGTTATTATTACTCCTTTTTCATAGATGAAAAACTAAGACCCAGGAACGTAAGTGAGCCCGG
Organism: Thryonomys swinderianus; assembly: GCA_004025085.1. Classification (NCBI taxonomy): domain Eukaryota; kingdom Metazoa; phylum Chordata; class Mammalia; order Rodentia; family Thryonomyidae; genus Thryonomys; species Thryonomys swinderianus. The sequence goes on from PVIC010010655.1 coordinate 18,783, forward strand.
GGTAAGATCAGCAATCCAAACGTGTCGGAATCCCAAACAATACTCATCATTTTTAAAGAACGAAGATAAATTTATTCCTTATATAATGAATTTAGGGCAGATAAGAAATTATTCCTTTATTTCTGAGATGCAGTTACAAACCCCTACCCCAGTGTCACCATCTTGGGGTGCTAAGAAGTCGGCCCCGAACCCTGCATGTGTCAGCACTTACCAATGGAAACCTCAAAGCTGATGGGTTTATCTCCAATCTTCCGGTCAATCATGGTTGCTTCAAAAAACGCTCCAAAGAGTAAAAAGTCCTCGTACTTTTCTGGCATAATCTAAGAAAAAAAAGAGTTACTATAGAGGATTAGCTTTCTTTTTCTCACCAAGAAGTGAAATTAGTAATGCTGACTGGTCCGTTTCATTTATCAGCTGAGTCTCTGAAATGCTGTTTCCCTGCTATTCAGCCAGGGAAGCCCCTGTCTAGAGCGAGGTGAGCCTGGCCTTCCGGTCTGCTTCTCAAAGACAGAAAATCTCCCTTGTGCAGAGCGTGGGAGTGGTGCACGGATCTTTCTCAGCTGCTGCTGAAGAAACACAGCTCGAGGTGACTTCTGATCGGGCTTTGAGGAGACAGGAACGCAAAGTTGAGCTACAAAGAGCCACGAGGTCAAGCCCTCCCCTTCGGGTATAACGCTGTGGCCGAGGGCGGCCACGTTCTCCCTAATGTGGGACACCAAACGCTGGGCCCTTCCTGCTTTACAGCTAGGGAGGCTGACGTGGAAGGTAACGTTCCGAGGCTTCTGACCACAGAACCCCAGACCCGTGCGCTCCAACATGTGTTGCCCCCGATACCTCGGAGATGATCCAAAGTCAGAGTTTACTTCAGGGAGTAACAATGATCAAACCGAGACAGGAGGACCAGAGGGTGAAGGGACAGGACAGGAGGGCTGGGCCCTGACCATCCAATGCATCAGGCAGGACTGTCCACGGGACAGCCGTCAGCGTGAGGGCCCTGCCCCGAGTCAGCGGGCCTCTGAGTTCGTCTGCTCCAGCTAACGCGCACACAGCAAGCTCAGGTCAGACAAGCCGTGAGAGCCGCGTCCGTCTTTTTCTCTCTTTAACCCTCGTCGTAGCCCTTTCTGGGCAGTCGGGGAACCAACCGACTTCCGATGAGATGCCCCATCACGAGGACTTTCAGGCAGTGGGATGCTCACGAGGCAGAGCTGAGCCTCCGGCTCCGAGGAGCCGCCTGAGGAGCGGGTTCTCCAGCCCCGGTGAAACCTGCAGAAGATGCCTTCCCGATAAAGACCTTTTTGCCCTGATGGATATTTTATTAGTGTATATTAATTATATAAGAATTTTTTTTTTTTGAGACAGGGTCTCGCTTTGTAGTTCAGGCTGAGCTCACCGTGTAGCCCAGGCAAGCCTCGAACTCAGCAGTCCTCCTGTCTCTGCCTCCCGAGGGCTGGGATGACAGGCGTGAGCCACCACACCCAGCACTGTGGCATGGGGTATTGATGGCTGGTGGGCGTGAGTCACCACCCCCAGCATTGTATGTGGTTACTGGGATTGAACTCAGGGCCTTGCACTTGTGAGGCAGGCACTGGAACCACTGATCTAAATCTCCGGCCCCATAAATCCTGTTTTTTAAAAAGTGTCTAAGCTCAACTCACAGCAGAAAACTTGCCAAAGGGAGAGAGAGGTACAGACAATGTCAGCTTAGATAGCCTGAAGCTCACTATAATTTCTGGTAAAGTTGGAAGTCAAATTTCCAATATTGTCATATATTTTGAACACACACACACACACATCTCATAAAGACAGTGCTGATAGTAAGCACAGCAAGGTGACAACGCACATTTCCAGAGGCTGTTTCCCAATATGCGAGTTCAGAAGGAAGACCTGGGGGAGGTCGTTAAAATACTGAGTCACATACAAGCCGAGGAAAGCTCTGCAGAGCTGCCGCCCGGGGCTGAGAGCAAACCAGACGGCCACGATCACAACAGACGCCTCGCAAGCTTACTGTGCCCCAATCCTCCCGTGGCCGCCTCAAGTATGCCTCTGTCAGAGCTGGTATTCCCCGCTGACTTTGCTGATGAGTAGATGTCAACAGAGCAGCATTAGCATCGGAATCACAAGGAAAACCAGCCCCAACTTTCCAGTCTTGGCTCCGCTGCTCCCTTAAAGTTTCCTAAGATTCATCAGATCCCAGCGTAAGAGCAGCGAAGGTGGCCCTCCTGTGCCAGTCCTGCAGTCTTCCTCGTCTCCCTAGATGTGGACAGCTCGGGAAGACTCCCCCGCGCGCCCAGCCTGTGGACCGGAGGGGCAGCTCCAGAGGCGGAATGCGCCAAGCCGAGAGCTGGAACCTTCTCCCTCTGGGACCGAGGTCTCCCGCTGGCTGAGCTATGCCAAACTCTGGGCGGATGGTCACAGCGGGCGCTCGCCTCAGAGCCCCAGATCTCTTGCCCAGAGCAGAGCACCAGGCTGCACACAGGCTGAGATGCCTTGTGACTCCTTGACTGGTCCAGGGCAGGGAAACAGGTTTCTCAAGTGCTTATAACCCAGTTTGTCTCGTCCTCTTCGTCCCTCCTATGTGATCTCGCACCCAGAGAACACTGTGACCTAGCGCAGCTAAACAAAATTAGGCCACAGATAGTTTAGCCAGTAACCCTCCCCCTCGCTCCCACCCACACCCCACAGCACCTTCCTGTCCCTCACTTGGGTTCGCGTGGGATCCGCACCCAGGGCTGCAGGGACAGGAAGGAGCAGGATCGTGAGCAGAGGGCTGTGCGTGCAGGAGGCAGAGGACCCGAGTCCCACAGGGAGAAAGACGCGAGGCGGACGCCTGCAGGACGGCCGGGTTCTCTCTCCGGCCGGGCCCTCGGGGGAGGCAGGGCGCACTCTCCCCAGACCCACCTCTGGGGGCGCGTCGAAGGGTTCCACCTCCACCTCGGTTGAGTTCGTTCTGTCCGAAGCTTGCTGCGATTTCCCACCATCCGCTCCCTCGGCCTTGTCCTTACTCGAGCCTTTGGGTGACTTGGGGTCTTTGTCCTTAGACGTCAACTTGAGGTTCTTCATAGCTTTGGAGAACTTAGACTCCTGGGCCCCTCCCGAGAGGATTTCCACGGCAATCTCCACCAGGATCCTGCCCCTAAAGGACACTCCTTCCCCAAAGCCTTCGTTCAGCTCCTGGTAGTCGTCCATCAGACTGTGGTTCCTGGGAGAGCCGTACAGGTTAATCCAGGCGGGTCCAAAGGTCGGGAGGAAGCCTAGGGAGACCCCAGCACCAGTCACCTGTTATGTTCTCATGTTTGCTTTATGAAAGTTGTTCACAGGCACTTAAAATGCAGAATATATAGAAAAGACCAAAGAAAATATTTCTAGGACAGCCTGTCACCAAAATGTTTCTCTAGACTTTCTCGTAGTCCTTTTTTTTTTTCCAGGAATGTTTATATTCGTTCACATTTGTAACAGTATTATAAAGACCAGCACACATGCCTTTGCCTTACTGATTCAACAGATGCCGATCTACCCCTAACATGCCAGGAGCCATGCTGGACAATAACCACAGGGTCCCGTAGAGGACAGGCAGGTCCCTGAACAGACACATACTTACGCTGCAGACGCTATGCAGGAGCTACATCGGCTGCTACGAGGAGAGATAACAGGCTGATACAGCGTGAAGAGGAGTCAGGGAAAGAGATCGGGCAGAGGACAGGCATGTGCCTACTGAAAAGGAGCACAGAGCCAGAAACTGAGGTGTGAAAAGATGGGGGGGGGTGTCTTGGGATTCTTACAAAGGATTTTGGTCTTTATCCTAAACTCTATGGGAATAGTTTAAAGGGATTTGAGCAAAGATGTGATCGTATCTCTTCAGACCGCTCCAGCTGCAGTGGGAAGAGTCAGAGGAGTGCCGGGGGGCACGCTGGCGGGAGATTTCCTCTTCAGACCTGTGCTGTAGCTTGGCCTGGTTAGGGCTGCAGAGACCGAGACACACGTGTTCTGACATGTGTCCCGGGTGCAGTACTGAAAAGACCTAGTGGATTTTAACTTCCTTCTGGGCCACATGATTTCCCCGCGTAATACACAGCATCTGAGAAAGGGCGCGGTGCCTCCTCTGTTTGGCACCATCACGTTTCTTTCTGATGGTGTGCACCAGGTGGGCCTGAAGACTGACTTCGTGGGTTCAACCCTCGGCTCTGGCACTTTCCCGCAGGGTGACCTTGGGCAGGGTTTTACTTCCTTGGCCTCGATTTCCTCATCTGGAAGAAATGCTCGCCGTGCCCATCTCACCTATCAAGACTAAAGGAGGTAAGATCCAGGAAGGGCTTCACACAGGAATTTGGAAGTGCTCGATAATGTCAATATGGGTACAAATAAATGTATCACCATTTGCTTAACAATTCTACTGTTGACAATTAAATATTCCCATATATTTTATTGTCAGTAATATTTCTATGCCTGATGTTCCCAACTCTGATTGTGCACACTGGATTTTACCTGCCCTGCGAGTGGGCCTAAAGAAGCGGAAGATTATGTAAAAGGAAGAGAGAGACGTTAGGCTCCCGGCTATCTGCTCTAATTTAAACCCTGACACACATCTCCCTGAGCACTGCCGAAAGCTGCTGAAAGGCAGAGAGATCTTTTGCAAGTGGAAGGTGATCCAGACATGGAGGCAAAGGGGTAATGAGGATTAAGCCCTGTTAGTACACATACCTTCCTCAGTAGCTGAGGACATTTTACCCGCTAAGATGAAACATTATGTACTGCAAACATATACTAATCAAAACTTAAACATCTTAGATGTTTCTCAAAAGTTGTAAATAAAGCATGTTTATATCTGGTCAGGAAGTCATGAAGATAGGTAAATATGATTTCTCATGGAGCGGTAAACACTTCTATGGAATGGAGAGATGGAAAACGCTCACTGAGATCTTTCCGTGGTGTCACCCACGGCAGGGCATGAAATGTGGAATCTTGTTCTCTGCTCATGCCAAACCTTCATGTGATAGAGGAAAAATAAAATAGTATGCTAATTTCATATGTATGTGATACACATTTGTGACCCATTACACATATAGTATGTTTGTGTTTTGCATTTGCACACAGGTATACATGTGAAGTACGCATGTGTGTGACTAGCATAAATGTGCAGTGCAGAGCGAGATTGCCTGGGGATTCAAAGAGGGACGTTTCATTGAGCTTTTTGCTCAATAATTTGGCTTTTGTGAACAGAGCCTGCCCAGAGTGGGGCCTTTTCTGGGCTCCCCCACGGACTGGAGTGGGACCGGCCCTTCTTCCCTCCCTGCCGGCCACGCTTCCTGGCCCCTTCAGGACCCCACGTTACATCCAGTCAGGGACCTAGTTATTTGGAAGTGGGGACTTGTAAGCATATGAAAGTCTTTCACAGCCTGCAAACCACACAAAAGTATGCAGCAGGCAGATTTGGCCTGTGGACTCAGTTTACCAACCTCGGATCCGATCTCAGCTTATTCTTCAATAGAAAGAACAGTGACTTCCTCCAGGACACAGTGGGAGCCTGGGGCCAGGCCTGGGCCACTGAGCCCCACACTCACACACCACAGGCTGCACCGAGGGGAGCCGGGCCTGGCTGCGACGGTGCGACCCCTCTCCACAAAGATGGGTGCCGTCACGTGACCCAAGTCAGCCATGCGGGGCTTTACCTTTGTCTCCATCCTGCTCGTTGGAGATCGTCTTCAGGTCAATGAAATGGGTTGCCAGTGCCACGTCGTTCATGCTGCCCTCGTCCCACACCTGGATTTTCACCCTCCGGCACAAGGGAGGGAACATTTCCTTGAAGACCACCTGCTCGTGCCATATAGGGTCAGCACAGTTCTTTTGCACCGTAGTTCGACCCTAAAAACGCAGCCAGGAGGACGTGAGCCATGGATGGGAGCGACTGTCTGCAGAAAACTCCTAACCAGCTGGAGATACCAAGACTGTTGCTAAAATAATGGAACTGCTTCCCCACACCTGTGAAGTCAAGCGCACCCAGAGAACGTGACTGAGGAGCAGCTTTGTGCTGCTGTCGCCCCAGCGTCGGGGGCAAAGAGTCGCTGCCGCAGACCGGCAGCTTCCGTTCAGCACACGGTGAGGAGCGGCTGCTCGAGGCATCTCGGGGGAGAGCAGCCTCCGGCCCTGAGCCCGCCTGCAGCAACGGGTCGCGGCTCCGGTCTGGGCCTGAGCTTCTCAGTGTCAGGGTTAGCTCCGCCCCCTTCCTGCCCCCGACACAGCCTCCTGGGGACAAGCTCTCTCTCTCAAGGGCTTTCTCATTTTTATTCAAACTTTGTTTCATTCGATTAAAAATGCCCTGGATGTAGAGCCGGCCCTATCCCAGCCGACCGGCACAGGAGACAAGGCTCCTCACCGTCTGCCCAGCGAAGGAGACCTCCACGAAGGGGTCCACTAAGTCCTTGCTGTCACCCACAAACGCCTTGGTGACGTTCGCCATGATGCTGGAGTTCATTTTGGGCAATCCTTCCGCTCTGTAGAGTCTCACGTAGAATCTGGCCCAGGGCCTCTCTGATGGGAAACCTTGTGGGATCAGAAGGTTCCTTGAAGAGCAGAAAATGGAAACAGAAGTTTCTCACCTGGAAGCCTCTGCTTTGGAGGTAGAAAGAGGTCTGACAGGCAGGGAGCCTGAGGTTCACCGCGACAAGGAGCTTCTCGCTCCGTAAAGGGCACCGACCGAGGCGTGCACGGCGCTCAGGCCCTGCCGCCACCGGCGGACCCTGCCGCTCTCTCTCCTTCCTAGAGAGATGCCTTCACGACTCCCTGTGTCACACAGCAGTGGTTGAAACGATAATTCAAGGAAACATCAGCTGCGTTCAGATAAGTCACCTAAACCCGGGAGTAGCTAACCCGCGATGGGCCGTTACAGAGGAGACGGTGGCGCCATCTTGGAAGCTGCCCTTCCAGAGGCGAGCCGCGCTCCCAGGCGACACCCAGTGCCGGCTCTGGCAGAGCAGAATCCGGGTGCCCGGACTGCGCACGTGGCAGCCCTTGGCACCCGTAGGGGAAGGGCGGAGGGAGGGCAAGAGACGCGTGGCTGGGAAGAGCCTTTCTCCAGCCCCCCCGGCAGACCCGCCTCACTTTTCTATCTGCTCCTCAGCGTCGGAGGCTTTGGGGCTGGTCTTCAGGGTGTCGCCTTTGCCGGTCACGTGGATGTCGCACTTCAGGTAGCCCTTGGCGCCGGTCCTGATGTCTCCAGGGTCGGTGAGCAGCGCCCACTTGTCGCAGAACTGATGGCCTGAAAAGCACCTGGTCAGCCCCATCCTCCGCAGCCGGGCTGGGCGCCCCCTCCTGGCCCACCCGAGGCCTCCCGCCCTCTCCCCCAAGGCTGAGGCTCCTGCGGCTCCTCTCCCCGCTGCGCCCGCAGCTCGGCGCTTTCCCCAGACTAAGAGATGCTGGGAAACCTCCGACCTAGTGAATCACCAGAGAGAAGCTCTGCCGCGACCAGCGAGGACAGTGACGGAGTCCAGAAGCCACAAACGTAGCTCGTAGGTCTCTTCGTCTGTCCTAGGCTGCGAGTAAACTTCACCATTGCTTGTGAAACCTAAACTGCTACTTTATCTTCCAATAAAACCCACAGGATCGGGCGGCACTGTGCCCCTACTGCGCCGAGAGCAAGCGCTGTCGGAACTGGGCAGGCGCTGCTCCTTCTTGCAGAGCGACCTTAGGGAGACACGCCCTCCTGTCGCCATCCCGCACCTCTGCACATGCCAGCTCTCCTGACAGGGTGGCACTTGAGTCACTTCACCCAGTCGCACCTGCTGCCTGGCCCTGACGTCACGTGAGTTGGCGTGACTGCAGAGGAGAACAGGATGGTCACCAGAAGTTCTGCGTTCTCTGCCTGCTCTCGACTTTAGGCAGATTACCTGTTGTCTGAATGTCACTTTCCTATAAATCGGGGTAACAGTGATCACCTGATATAAACCTGATATAAAAAGCTGTAGATATTATGTGTTTATTATGTATTATGTTATTATGTAGTTATTATGTGTGCCACCGTGGCTGGCACATGTTCCAAACTTCCCTCCTCTGTCGCTTCTCCTGCTCACACCTCACAGCACTGGCTTAGACAGAGTTTGTAGAAGAACAGAATCAACTCAGACCGCACAGGTAAGTCTATCACTAAATTATACAAGAGTGGTGTTGAGCTCTGCTTGGTACAACCAGCGCTCGTGTCCTCGAAAGAGTGGGTGAATGGACGCGTGGGTAAACGAGGCGCACTCTGGGAGCTGTGAACTGAAGCAGGGGGGAGGTGGGAGGGGCTTGCTCACCAGGCTGGTTATACACAGTTCCCAGGTCTACTTTGAAAGAGCCGATCAGAACGCTTCCTATCAGCTTGTGGTGGAAGACCTGACGGGAGACAGGGCAAGTCCAACACAGGCATCTCTGAGGACAAGGCTGTGCAGCAGGTTCAGCCAAAGGGGCTTCTTGGCCTCGCCCTTTGCCTAGCTTTGACCTTCATCTGGAGTACGTGGA
>PVIC010010655.1:27372-43071 GCA_004025085.1 Thryonomys swinderianus
GCTCAGGCTGGCCCTCAGCTCACTATATAGCCCAGGCAAGCCTCAAACTCAGCGATCCTCCTGTGTCTGCCTCCCGAGTGCTGGGATGACAGGCGTGAGCCACCATGCCTGGCAGGAGTCATTTCATTTTAACCAGAAGAGGGAAAAGCAGGGCGAGGCCTGCAGAGAAAGCACAGAGCAGACTCAAGTGTCCTGACACCTTGGGCGTTCTGCCGTCCAGGGTGGGGCAGGTTTTCCCGTGCGGCTCTGCAGCAGCAGATGAGAGATTTCAGCTCAGCACAGGAACAGCTTTCATATCAGTCAGTGCCTCTCAGCAAGGGATGGGATTTCCACAGATTTCCCCTCACTGGAAATAGTCATCCTGCCCCGAGGAGCCTGTGTCGTGGGGGAGATGGACAGTGAGCTGCTCTAGGCAGAAGTTAGACTACGTGGCCTCTGAGCTTCCTTTCCACTACAAAACCGTAAGAGTTTCTTCAGTCCAGGGCAGTTTTCTTCTGCCTTCTACCCACCGCGTGGCCTTGTTCATGACGGATGAACCACTACCTGAATTAATAAGTGATTTATTTAATGGCGGATGAATAGTAGAACTTTATAGCTTCTAAATATCTCCCTCTGGCAGAGGCAGGAAAACCAATAAATTCAGCTGACTCCAAGAAACGACAGCTCTTCTCAATTCTTTCTCTACTCTCTCTCCTTTGCCCAGACTTTCCAACAGTGCCAGAGAACTAGGGGAGGTAAGAACGGCCTGTGTGGCTAAAGGAGCTGTTGAGAACCACACAGGAAGCCCCTCCGTGGCTTGCCACGCTCACACTGCCTAGCAGGACCAAGGGTCCCTGTGAACAAGATGGGCCACAGCTTCAAAGCGCACAGGAGATTTCTTCCAGCCTTCCAGCTGGCGGGCGAGCGCAGGAGACCCCGTGTGTCAGTCGTGAGATGGTCGGGGCTGGGGATATCTCGCACCAGGGCACCGGGACCCCGTGCACCCCAGGTCACTGTCAGGGAAGGAAGATGGCCTTCGGACCACACGGCATAGCCGAGTCCCACCAGGGCACATGCTGTCAGCCTTTCCCTCCTCCTCTCACACAGAATTTCAGTTCGTGAACTAGCAGAAAAGTCACGTTAAACATTCCACTCCCAAAGGAAGCATTCTTCTCAAAATCTTTTGTTTGTCTCTCTAAGAGTCACTGGATAATGCCAAAGTATTGTCTTCTTCCAAGTTAGGGGGTCAGAGACAAGCAATCCCAACCCCGACCCTCTGTCTCCAACCCGTGTGCTCCACAAGCAGTCATGACCCTGTCTACAATCCAGCACGGAAGCCCGGGAGTGACTGGGTGTGGAGGCACACGCCTGCAATCCCAGGGCTCTGGGAGGCTGAGGCAGGAGGATCACAAGTCTGAGGCCAGCCTGGGCCGCACAGTGAGCTCGAGGCCAGTGAGATCCTGTCTCAAGTAACAACAAGAACCTGCAGGGCCACTGTCACAAACAGGCAGTCACCAAGTGATGGAACACAGTCCGGGGCAGTGTCCCAGGTCCCCAAATAGCTTGTCATCATGCCTGAAATTCAGACGCTAAGGATGTTTAGCTCTTAGTGACTTTTCATTCCTCAAGAGTCACATTTTCAAGGGCTCCCGGGAAGGACAGTGTCACAGCTCCTCCAGGAGCTGAATTAATAAGTGATTTAATGGCTTGAGTGCTCAGGGGTTGTCGTACCTGTGTCTCTCTCGCACTGAGTGGGTGATAGGGACAGGAGACCTCCAGTCAGGTCCTGCTGTGCTCACAGCCACCGTGAGAGCCGCTGTGACTGCTGGGAAGACCCCCCTCACCATGCTCCACACCAGTGTGTGAGCAGGGCTCACTCTGCAGCCTCGCTCACCCCACCTCTCCGCGGCAGGGGCGGTGGGGCCCCTCTGCTGTCCTCTGGACTCTGCTCCTTGGTGTGATGGTCCCGCTCACCTCCCCCCTCCATCACCTGGACGAGCATGGTGGCTTCAGCACAGGCGCTTCCCTTCTAAGGCCCGTTCTCCGGGTGGGCAGAGCTGGGTGAGGCCGGTGCCAGGCCTGCATCTCTCTGTTTCTGCTCTGATCTGCAGGACAGCAGCTCCCCTCACAGGACGTCAGAAGCGTCCAAGCAGCAGGCTCCACCCTCTCTGGTCCTAAGCTTTACACTCAGAGGCGACTTTTAAGGAACACAGTGGCCACAATTTGCTCCAAATTGCCTTCACGGAAGCAGAGAATTACTGTGCGTGAGCCTGACATATTAGGCTGCTTCCTAAGTCTTGTTCCTATTTCTCTCTTTTCATCCACCCGGAGGGGAGAGCTGGTGATTGTAGACCATTCGTGGGGTCGATTACATCCACAAAAAATACCAAGGTTTGCTTGATTTTAAGAAAATCAACTGTAAGTGACGATCTTTAACCTCTCTTGTTTCGCATTCCGCACTCAGTCAGTCAGAACTGGACTGTGGCTCACGCGCTTCCGAGAAGTACAGACCTCTTGGGGGACTTTTCCTCCCCAAACCGCTTTCTGCCGGTGATTCCCCAGCTCTAGCCTGTTGGTGTCAAACTTCCCAGCCCGGACCCGCTTCCTGAGTATACTCACCCTCAGCGCGATGAGCTTTCCCCCAGTCCGGGCCCTCGAAGCCCGCCCGCCTCCCGCGTGACCACCACCACCGCCCAGGTTCACTTACGGAGATTTTGATGATTTTATCAAAAAGATGCACTTGGGGCCCAATGAAATCGAAGACGAAGTGCTGTAAAACAAAAGGTTCACGCGGGCCGTGAGCCTCAGCCTGGCGCCCAAGAGCCCGTTCTCGGCGGGACACAGAGCAGCCTTGCCCTAAGCAGCCGCGGCAGGGCCCTCAGCAGCACGAACGCGCCCCGGCTGGCTGGCCTCCCCAGCGCGGGCGCTTCGGCTGTCTACCGTTCTCTGACACACGCGGGAATGAAATGTCACCAGCCACATCCTCCCAAATGGACGAGAGAAGTGGAATTGCCGGCTGTGGATTGTGTGAATGCAACTTTTAACATTAAAGTGTCTGTCCAAAGTGGTTAAGCCTTGTTATAGTCGCACCAGCAGGATACGAAAGTAGCTATATTTCTTTACACCCTTCCCAATCCTTCACAACATTAGTTAGTTCATTTTTTTCCTTATAATGACAGGTAAAAATAATATTCTAGTATGGTACTATTTAGGAATTATACTAATTAAAAACTAACTTTTTCAAGTTTTTCAGTTTCAGACATCCCCGTGGAATTACCGAGGAGCTCAATGAAGGAGAAATAAAACAAGTTACAGACAAGAGAGATTTTTTTTTTTTTTTTGAGACAGGGTCTCGCTTTGCAGTTCAGGCTGGCTCTGAGTTCTCTATGTAGCCCAGGCAAGCCTGGAATTCAGCAATCCTCCTGCCTCTGCCTCCCGAGTGCTGGGATGACAGGCGTGAGCCACCACACCCGGCACTGTGGTGTGTGATACTGATTCCTGGTGGGCGTGAGTCCCCACGCCTGGTGTTGTTGTATGTGGTTACTGGGATCCAACCAGGGACCTTGTGCTAGCCAGGCAGGCGCTGGAACCATTGAGCTCAATCTCTGGCCCTGGCTTTGAACTTTTTAAAAAGAGTTTTGCCGTTGAAATTTATGTGGAAAAGTCACTTATGTAAAACCTGCCATTCTCTGACAAGGGTGAGCGTACAGGACGAGGCGGGCTCCTTTGGGCGGATAGACTGCTCCCAGTGGCTGCTGCTCCCGCTCAGTTTCCTGTGTTCCGGATCTGCCCCCTTGGGCTGGCTCCTCAGACCTAGGAGCCGCTATCTCTAGACCCCACTCACTAGTTGTTTCAGCATCTGGTAACATTTGGGCTTGAAAATTGGGTGAAAAGCATGATCAGTGTACTCAGTTCACCTTCTATGTTTTTGCTTTTCGTCCTCCTGTGAACACTTGTGTCCAATTTAATGTCATTGAGATCTAGGACTTGTATGCATAATTTTAATAATTAGTAAACCTCAGGGCTTGGCAGTTTTAAAGCTTTTTCAGACGCACTAACTCACGTCACATCCATAATTTTAAAAAATGCTTTAATGGCTGGGAGTGGAGCACAGATGGGAAACTGCTGACATTTTCAAGGCTTGGGGCAGGAGCCACCAGGAGCAAAGGGTTAACAGCTCCAGGGGAACTTGGGCGCTTTCTGTTAATATCATTATCCATGCCCTCCTCGCCTTCCTTTTTAATTACCACTCTTATTCGGATAACGTTTAAGAGTTTTCTAGATTTTTTTGTAATGTGTGGTGTCAAGGCACCTACTGGAAAATAGCTCTCGCATGCAGTTAGTTGGAATTTAAATTATTATCTTTTTAGATGGCAGTGTGGTGCTATCAGAAATTTAAATGTACTATACATACCCTGTGCCCAGTTATGCTGCATAAATATTACTATAAAAAGTAGCAGACAGATGAAACAATTAACACCCTCGCCCGAGAGGCTGAGCTAGTAGAAGAGGACTCATCCTAGCCGTGGGAAAGTCCTCGGCCGTGAGGGAAGGTGAGACCGAACTGCGCCTGCTGTGGACCAATCTACGCTACGGTCTCGTGAACAGAGCAAGGTCCAGAGCGGCGTACGCACAGCGACCCTGTTTGGCACAACATGTGCTCTCAGTGCTGTGCGCGCTTCGGATCTCTCCGGAAAACCCCCCACAGCCAGGAGGGCGGCCGCCTCCAGAATTAGATCTGGGGGATCAGGAACCAAAGACCAGAGGAAGACAGTTTTTTACTGTCGTTTATGGTCTACATTTTTTGTCATACGACACTCCTATTTTAAAAAGAGAAATGGTATGTTTAACATTAGGAACTTCTCTCTTCAAGGTTTTCCTTTATAATTCAGCTCCACTTAGAAAAACACAACCATTTTATCTTCTGACCCGATATACCCAGCCACAGCCAGTAATTACATTTCCAGCGTCTCTGCTGTGGAGAGCAATGTGTAGCTCCTCACCGGCCCACGCTCGATGCCCACCGAGCACAAGCCCAGGGCCTGTGATGGGCGACAGTGAAGAAATAAACCAGGTCGGCGCATGAGTACCGTGATGGCTTCCAACTCGGGGGCTTCCCTGCCTGTCCGCCCCGTTATTTTTCATTGAAAACTGTCGGGGCTGTGTTTGTAAGGGGTTCAGAGGGTTCCCATGAGCTTAGGGGAGGCCGGCAGGCGGGCACGGGGCAAGCTCGCGGCTCCCTGGCGCCTCCTAGGAAGAGGAGGACGCTGGGGCGGCGCACTGCGGCCTGTGACGCACCTCATTGTAGAAGGGGCTGTTGGTTCCTTCCTTCACGGTGCTCTGCTTCTTCTCGTCCCCGACCTCCACGGTCACAAGCGGGTCGATGTTCTCGCCCACCAGCTGGCGGGCCTCGATGACGGTGATGGAGATCTGCAAGGGAGGCGGCACGGCCGCTCTGACCCTGCTGCCCACGGCCGGGGCCGGGGCCGGGGCCGGGCAGGCCGCGCGGAGGCTTACTTGGTAGCTCTGGGATCTGAGCTCCCCGTCGTGGATCTTCGTCAGTAGCTTCGATCTGCAAAAGAAGTTTCGAATGTTGTTTCCTCGAGTAAGAATGTGCTGCAGATGCGCGAGCCGCGGTAACGCTGGCCAGGTCTTCCTAGTGACATCGCGTCTCCGCATCTCACCTGTAATCTCTGCTGCCCTGGAAGAGGAAGGTGAGAGGAGACAAGTAACTCCACCACCAGAACTCAGTTTCCCTATCCAGAAGTGTAGCCCAAACTAGAAATTATCTCATGAGGTGATCTCCAGAATTTAAAAAAGATGCAATGCATATAAATTTAACCCAAGGCCTGGGAGGAACAAACATTAGCAGTCTTTTAGAAGTAAGGATGCTGTGTTATGATTCTATGGAAACAGAACCTACAGTACCTCACAAAGTCAGTGGCAAAGCTGAGTCAAAACAAGGATTTCACAATCGCCTCCCTGAGCCTAGATGCAAGATTGCTTCCTTGCTTCTAGGAGATATAGTGATTCTGAGTTTGGTGACTGGTTTTGAAAGGATCGATAAAGGAGAAAATTGAAAGGAACAACGAAGGTGTCATCTCACAGAGACTTCACATTCCGGGGACTTCATTTTTCTGGGCTGTCACAGGTAATTGGAAGCAGACTGCAGCACCTGGGTACTCAGAGACGGGCCGCAGTGAATGCGTTGAAGGGTCCTTGTCAGCCCAGGAGCAGCAAGTGGGAAGTGAACTGGGCTTGAGGTCCTGCACTCCTGCCTCCTCGCAAGGCCGCCTTGCATGTGACTTCACTCCATTGCCGCTAAAGTTGGCAAATGAGTCCAGCAGGGTGTGAGTGCGCCAGTGAAAATCTGAAGGCTCTGGCGTCAGACTGCTCTGAGTGAGAACAGTTCCTCTTCCCAAACTGGGACTTGGGCTTTAATTTCCTTACACAAAAGCAGACATAATCATTTGCATACCATAGGATTGCTCTGAGGCCCAAAGCAGAAAATGTCTGTAAGAAAAAGATAGCTATCATTCAGTACGTCCACTAACAACACGGCAAATTCACACTGACCGCTCAGGATGTAAGGCCTAGCATTGGGCTTAAATAAGAGACAGCAAAGATGAGTCAGTCATCACCGTGGCCCTGCAGAGCTGTTTGTCCGGGCCGGAGAGAACTAGGACATATAAGGGAAGAACTAGAATAAAATGAGCCACAGAGGGAAAAATGTGAGACAGAAGAACTGAAGAGAAGAAATTCCTAAGGGCTCTGTAAACAGCAGAGACTTCGCCGCAGAGGCTGGACCAGAACTGAGCATGCCGGTGGAGAACACCCCACAGAGAGAGCGCGAAAGGCCGCTAGCCCACTTCTCTCTCTCCTGCCTCCTCCAGCACCCTGTTGTCCTGCGACGGTGGGGACAAGGGCACCTCAAAAGTAGTAAAGAGTAACCGAAGCCCCAGTCAGAGGCTGGCCGGGGCGGAGGCTGATAGGGGCAGTGAAGCTGGTGCAGTGAGTGTCCACAGAACGGCCTGTGGCCCCGGCGGGCTTTATGGAGAGTGACGCCTCTGAGGAGAACTAGAGGGCAGGTGAATGCTCACAAGGAAGAGGCTGCCATAAACCAATATGGCGCCACCAAGGCCCCGGAAGCCTGGTTACTGGCTCATCTCCAAGCTCGTTTGCTCTGTGCCCCGTAGGCCCCTCTCGGACATGGCCTGGCTGGCAGCTTGCAGCACACGAGACTCCCAGTTCCAACCTGGCCCCTCAAGTGAGCCTATGGCATCTCATTCTCTGAACACTGCCTTTGCCACCATGGGATCAAACGTGGGCCAACTGCTGGGAAAGGTGAGGCCGTGAGACGGACAGTTCAGAGGTCCACCCGAAGTGACCTAAACCGGCCTGCCACAGCCCAGCCCAGAGCCCAAATCCACGGAGCCACCAAGCGGCCACAGACACCCAAGTGGTGCCTCTGGCAACTATCTCAGGCCCGGAAAACGATCCACCCAAAGACTCAGAACCAGTGTGAAGGCCACGTGCAGGAAGCCGTTGACCAGAGAGTTATTTGTCTCACAGGAATGGCTGACAGTGAACACAGAGAGCAGGTTTGTTTTGAATTTTTGCCATTGTTTAAAAACCACTTTCTCCTTTGGGACAGACATGAAGCCAAGACAACCAATATGTTGACGCGTTCCAGAGGAGGCGGGCGACGGTCCCGAGGCTGTTTTCCGCCCCTGCTGCCGTTTTCCGCCAGGAAGAGCAGGAGCGCCTCCCTCGGGAAGAGATGTGAGACCGGAGCCGGCAGAGGCAGGAGTCGCCCGTGAAGGCTGAGCCTGGACCCCGTCAGGAGGCCGGCGCCCGGAGACAGCGCTGCGGGCACTCGCCGCCCGTCTTCCCGCCTCAGCGCTGGGCAGAGCCGCAGGAGGCTGGGCCCGCGGAGGCGCTCGGGAGCGGCGCCGGGCCCCTCAACACGCACCTTCTCTGTGGAGGAGCGGCCAGGGCGGGGGTGGCGGACACGTCGTCAGGATTCAGGTCTCCCTGGGGCTCCTCCTGGTGAGACGGTCCCTCCTGCGTCGCTTCTGTGTCACTCTGACCATCTAGAGGACAGATGGGAAGAGCATCCGGTTAAATCAAGACACGGCAGTAACAGGTCTCCGCGCTGTGTCCAGCGCCATTCCGGGCCCCACAGGGCCCCGCGGGGACTAGGACACACACTCTGCCTCTACGAAGCTTAACGACTTACTGACAGAAAAGCCAGGCACCTTTTTAAACTTTTCTTAAAATAAAACATGTCTTTCCTCTGTTTCAAAACAAAAGTTAGACCTATATGGACGGCTGTAGGAGAGAAAACTGTGTGTTGAATCTAATGCTCTCGAGTGAGTCCTGACCGTGCACAGTGAAAACTGGAGCCGCGAAGTTTCCCTGAGCTTTATCAGCACCGTTTCGGGTGCGAAAGAGATGCCTGCAAAGCTGCCAAAGGCAGGGGCTGAGTCTGGGCCCAGGAGTTTCCCAGGTGACGCTAACACGCAGCAGAGGCTGAGAACCACTTCTCCAGCGGCTTTGGGCGAGCAGCAGTGCTGGGCCTCGCTGGCACACCAAGAGACCCCGCGTGGCATGGTCCAAAGACCTTACCCTAAAGATGTGGGTTCAAACTTCAGCCCTTCGCTTCCTAATGCTATGATTTGGGCAAGCTGTTTCCCTCAGTTATGTTTTTCTTATCTGTGAAACAAGTCAGAGTTAATTCTGTCCACACCATAGAGTTGTCAGGGAAGTTAAACGAGACACACAAAACCCCACACAAAGCCTGCTAGATATGTACGTCGTGGGTGTGAAGATTATGGGGTCTATGTAGGGTGCCTTAAGCACGGAATTGCTTGGCATATTTTTCCTTCGCTGTAAAGTGAAAGCATTGAGGAAGAAAACTGGTTTACATAAGTCCTTTCATAAATGCAGTTTTATATTGAGGCTCAATACAAAATAAAAGTCCATTGTGCCAAGCTGTTTATTTTGTTGTTGTTTTGTTTTTGTTTTTGTTTTTGTTTTTTTGAGACAGGGTCTTGCTTTGTAGTTCAGGCTGGCCCTGGGCTCACTATGGAGCCCAGGCAAGCCTCGAACTCAGCAATCCTCCTGCCTCTGCCTCCTGAGTGCTGGGATGACAGGTGTGAGCCACCATGCCTGGCAAAGGCAAGCTGTTTTCAGCGCCATGGGGTGGAATGGAGGCAGGAACCTCCCACAAGTTCTCCCCACCGCTCTTTCTAGACACCCCAAAACCATTTCTCAGAATCCCTGGTCTCCCCGGAACTCAGCTATAAATCAAATAATTTCTAAGATACCTTTCAGCTTCAGCATGTTTTGATTCCAGCTTTAATCAGCCGGCCGTGCCAAACAGCCCTGATCTGAGGACAGATGGGCCAGGGCAGCCCAGCGAGGGCCTCGTCCACGCGGACCTGGCCTCGCTCTGCTCAGCGGAACAGAAGCCGGCTGGGGGAAGGGAGCCACCGCGCGGCTCCCCCAGCCCGGAGACCGAAGCCAGGACACGCACCCAGGAGGAGGAGCCCGGGCCTTGCTGGGCTTCGAAAGCAGCAGGATAAAGCAAAGCTCCCTCCTCGAGTGGAAGGCCCTGCGGATGAGGTCCATGTCATGGGCTGCGTTTCCGGGGACTCGGAGGCCTGACCTGCACTAGGACCTGTGCGCGCTGCGTGCTCGGGACACGCCGGGTGCACCCTGGTGGGGGGAGGCCCTGAGGGGTCCCGGCTGCTGCCCCGTCATCAATCTGGCACCCCCGACCTACTCGCCAGGAAGCCAGGGCGGCATGTCTCCTCCTCTAAAGACCCTCAGCGGCTCTCCGTCCTACCCAGCGAACGATCTGAAGTCCGTGGCCAACCGAGGTCCGGCCGCCTGCTCCCCCACCCCAGGCTTCCCGGCACAACGCCAGCTCCCCAGCGCTCCCCAGCTCCATCTGGCCTGACTGCTCGCCCTCGCTCAGTCTGTCTTCGCCTGCACATCTCCACATGACCCCACCAACGACCCCTCCATCTTGGCGAACGAGGAATCAGGAGATTCCCCACAAACTCCACGTTAGCCTGTGGTCTGTGTTTCTACAGCATTCTCTCCACTTGTAATGCGGCCACCAAGTCAAGGTCCCAGCAGCCACCGGAACAGGAGGGTACCGTCAGCCAGAACAGGATGATTCAAGGGCTTTTTACAGAAAAGTAGGTGTAGGAAAACCACAGAAGCTCATGCAGTTATGTGGGGTTTCCAGCAGCTGCAGACGGCCCAGCTGGCCCACTCCTCGGCTGGGAGATGAGGAGGGAGAGAGACGGAGGGACAGAGGGAAACAGAGACAGGGAGAGAGAGAGAGAGAGACAGAGAGAGAGAGAGGGAGAGAGAGAGGGAGAGAGAGAGAGAGCGCCTGAGCTGGAGTCAGCCTCCCCGCGAGAAGCAGCAGCAGCAGGGCCTCCCGCGCCCCCTCTCTCTCCTAGGGTCCCCTCCTGGCCCCTGCCAGCCAGATCCAGCCTGAGGCTGGCTGCTCAGGCGCCTGGTCCAGCCTCCACAGAGGCCAGTCTCCTGGGGCCGGAACCATGGAGAAGCCTGGAGAACAGGCCAGTGGGCAGAGAGAGGAGCCCTGCCTAGGGCCGTCCTCCCTGGCCTGCCCAGGGTCCGCCCGATACTCCAGAGCCAGGCCAGGGCCCACGCTGGCCGGCATTCCGTGAACGTGCTGAACAAGCGCATGTGTGGCGACCCGTGGGGTGCCCAGTGACCGCTGTGGGTAAGTGCCCGACTCATGGGCCAAAGCAACAGGCCTGCTAAGGTGTGAGGCAGGCACACGGGTCAGAGCCAGGACTCTGACGATGCCCACACACTCTGCCCAGGAGCCCAGACGGAAAGACCAAGTCTGTCCTGTGGCATGTCTGTCCCGCGGAGCGTCCCCACCCCACACAAGGTGGAGGTCATTTATTTGCCTTCCAGGAGGGGCCTGAACCTCTCCACCCTGTTTGCTTACTGGGCTGAAGCCTGCAATTAGCATGAGCCACAGGAGCCAGTTCCTCCGAAACGCTGCCGCAGGCCACCGAGTCTCCCCAGCCTGCCAGCAGGGCTCCCGGCGAGGCTGCCCATGGGCAGGGAAGGCCGGCTCCGGGGCCGCCTGGCTGGACTGTGGCCCAGCTCCCGCGCTGACTGGCTGCACACTGGAGGGGCTCGCCCTGCCCGAGCCAGTGCTGTAACACTGGCCCACGGGCCTGCCACTCGGGCGGGGGCGCGTGTCCAGTTAGGAGCAGCGGGTTTATTCAGCATGTCCCCCAGAGCTCTTTTCTCACTCTTGAGGGAGGAACCGGCCTGTATGTAACTTAGTTTCAAGGGCGCCGGAAAGCCCTCAAAGCCTCTCCATCCTCCCCTGCGGTCACCGATTTCACCCACAGGCAGATACTTGGCCCACCCTGCTAGGAAGCAGAGCTGCTCCCACCACCCATGGCGGCTGCTGGTCGCACCTCTAACGTCTCGGGGGACCCGTGAGCCACCTCCTTCCCCTACGTGGGAAGAGTAGAGGTCCTGCACTCACGGGACCCCGGGAGAGCACAGCATGAGACAAGACGGAGAAGACTGACCAGCCCTCTTCACCAGGTTGGCCTGAGAACGGTCCAGAGAGGCAGCCGGCCCTGCCCCGTCAGCGCCCTCAGCAGAAGTCCCGAGGCCACAGGACCTGCCCACACGGACCCAGCACGGAGGGCGCCTCTCGCATGCCCTCAGAGCTTCGCTGAGGGCAGACCATCTGCCCACCCGGCTTGATTGCCCACGCCCTGCTCCTGCCTCTGCCCCGCCCTCCGTCGTGCGGGCCGAGCAGACGGGGCTCACACTCAGAAGAACCCCGGCGCGTGTGATTTCAGCCCTCCTGTGGCCAGCTTGAAATTCTCGGTAGTGGCGCTTCAGGCCTCCTGCACCGGGCTTCTGCCACATCCACTCTGCTTCTCGCTGGGGTGTAAAGCTCGGCGGCAGGGCTGACTGCTAAGATGGTGGAGGGTTGAAGGAGATGAGGGGAAGCTCCTGGCCGGGGTTTTCTCCACCTCCCTGGTCGTCCCCACAGCCGCGGGACCCGAAGCCCACACCACGCTCATGTGACAGAGGGAGAAGGCGAGACCGGACCCATGCTGGGCACAGAGCGAGTCAGAAGAGAAGGGACGTGGAGCCCTGTTAAGGCCTCTTCGCGGGGCCCCTTCCACAGCCAGCAAGTGCCTGTCCCAGCCCGCTTGGCGATGAGCAGGGCCTGGGTGCTTCTCACACTGGGGTGGGCACAGCCAGGAGCCAGCTGGCAGCACACCCCACTCTGGGCAGGCCAGGTGTCCCCGAAGCCCCGCTGCACCCTGCGCCTCACCTTGTGCAGCCTTGTTGGCCACGATCAGCCCCTTCTCTGCTTTATTCTTTTTCTTCTTCTTCAGCTTCAGTCCAAACATCCCCTTTCTGAGGAGAAAACATAAACAAAAAACCCTAAACTGAGCGACATAGCGACAGAAATGGAGTAATCCAGAGATCGGGGAGAAAGCCCCTTCCTGGCCAAGCGGCCTCCTCCACCCGGAGGGGTCAGGCTCCGCTGTGGGCAAAGCGGAAGCCGGTGCCTCGGAGGAGGGAGCTGGGATTTCGCCAGCGGCTCCTCTCCGCTTTTCCTGGCTCACCTGCCAGGCGCCGGGTGCGATGCCGGGAGGGAGGCTGCCGTCTTCCCGGAGAGGCGCAGGGCCGAGAGCCCGGCAGCTGCTCCCAGGCCGCTGGGCGTCAGTGCGCTAGCTGGCGCCCGCCTGCCTCGCTGGGAGCCCAGGCCTCAGCCTCTGGGCCCCTCACCGGGCCTGGCTCTCAG
This sequence comes from Thryonomys swinderianus, assembly GCA_004025085.1. Taxonomy (NCBI): domain Eukaryota; kingdom Metazoa; phylum Chordata; class Mammalia; order Rodentia; family Thryonomyidae; genus Thryonomys; species Thryonomys swinderianus. Next base: position 40,193 of record PVIC010010655.1, read on the forward strand.
CCCAGTTCCGCTCGGGAGGGCCCGGCCTCCTGCGGCCACACCCAGGTTAGCTGGCCTGCCGCGCGGACCCCGCAAACCTCCCCACCATCGCTCTCCCGATGAGCCACGAGCAACGTGTGGCGCGTGAGCCTCCTCGTGTCTCAGGCGAGGGCCCCGGGGCACCTTCCCCTACAGACAGCCCCCTCCGCCGCTGCGCTGCGGGGAGAACCCTGCCTGAGCTGAGGGACCGAGGCACAGAGCCCCGGTGGGGCACGGAGGGGCACGGATTGGAGCAGAGGCGGCGTCGGGAGGGCCGGCTGCTGAGACGGCCAGGGCTGTGCCCTTGAGTGGGCAGCGAGCGGCCACTCTGCTCTGCTCTCCACAGTCCCGGGCAGTGCGTGCGGGGCCTGGCGTTCCGGGCATAGGAGCTGGTGGAGTCAGGGTTCTGCGGCCGCCTGGACGGCCCGCGGCGGTGTCCCCGAAGCCTCCTCCAGCCCCGCCCTCCTGAGAGGAGCGACGTCATGGACCCCACCTTCGGACCCCACCTTCGGACCCCACCTGCCGCTCCTGGGCGCTCCAGGGCCGAGCTCAGGCCCGCAGCGGACGCAGCCGCAGACGGCGTCCTGTGACTCTGGTTTACTGTTGACGCGCTAGGGTGTTCTTCTGCTTCATCTCACTTGGGCCCAGACGCCGATTGAAGGCGCTCTCTGCCACGCACCCCCTGCACACCCTGGGCACCTCCCCGGGGGGCAGGCCCCGTCCCCGGAGGTGCCCACGCAGAGGGCTGGAGAGCACGGCCAGTCGGTGCCCTCAAGAGCTGGGTGCTGTCCAGTGTGCCATCACCCTGAGCCTCTCGGGACTGTCTGGGGAACATACACGGGGGGGGGCGTCCCCCTCTGACACTTTGGAGAGAGAACTTCTAATCATGGCTCCCGTACCCAGTGTTCAGAGCACTTCCAAACAGGGGACTCTAGGTGCCAACTGCTCACACCCTGAGCTGGCACGCATGGCCCCTGGCTCACGGCCATGATGGGTTCACGCAGACAGAACCCGATGCTCCCAGGAACTCGGCCAATGGAAGCCGCTGCTAGTGAATGACGATGTCCACCACAGAGGGGCGTCACACCCCGCGAAGGGCTCACCCCCACCTGGGGTGACCTCAGCATGCTGCGTCCTCCCCAGAGACGCCAGTGTCTGAGTGCTGGGCAGGGCCCAGGGCGCTGCGTGGGTGGGGAAGGGGGGGGCCCTCCTCAGACACAGGCTTCCTCTCTGAAGCCCAGCACTCTTGACCCTGCTGCCCTTACATTCACCTGAGGAAGTTTTTAAGAAGATAGTGATGTCTTACATCACCCTCAGAATTCTCCACTGATCTAGGTCAGAGCCAGGCTCGAGAAGTACTTGCCAAGGCACAGCGTGGCTTCCCTACAGAAGAAGCCAAAGAAACGTTTCAGGAATGCCCTCGAGTTCACACTCTGTTGGGTGGACGGATGTCAGCTTCGCAAACACGGATGTGTTTTCCTGAGACTGACTCAGGCTTGCAGGGCGCACCCAGTGTGAAGAAGCTTCTAGATAAAAACTGGTTTCTCCTTCAAGGCCCAAGGCATCTGGCAGGAGAGAGGAGCCTGGCAGCCCCGACCGACAGTGCCACCAGCAACTAGAGCAGTACAGAGTAAGTTGGTGGCACAAGACTCAGTGGGGACCCCCCCAGCTCTAGACTGGGGGGGCTAAGGGCTTCTGCAGATGGCATCTCCCCCCCCCATGTGACACAAGGACTTTTAATCCAACACACAGGGTGACTTTGAAATAGGGAACAGTATTCATAAATATAAAGCAAGCTGCAAATTACTCAATATGGATGCCAAAGAAACCCAGATTCGAATTACTTTGAGTATCCGGAACGTCACTTTACATTCGGATCTCCCAGATCCCACAGCGTACCCTAGGTAGAAGTTATTACTGACCTCCCTATCACCGAGAGGGTGCTGGGGTGCCAGCTAACGTACTCGGATCGAGCCCCGAGACTTACCTGATAAACCTCCAGCAGCCACCTTCACACCCGTCCTCTCCAGTTTGCTGAGAACCCAAAGTGGGTGTGACCTCCTGCCCGCCCCAGGGCCCCTCCGAGATAAGCCAAGAGACACGCGCGGGCGCCTGTACCAACCTGGTCTCCTCAGGCTGAAAGCTACCGCGACTCCGGTATCTGTATCCAAACAAGAGCATCGAACAAGACATGGTTAGAACCACTGCGGCCCATCGGTCTGAGCAGCAGGAAGGCGTGTCAGACCCCAGGGCTGTACTGCCCGGGGTGAGCCGGCCCAGCACCGGAGAGAGGGGCTGCCCGCTCTGGCGGCTGCTGGGAGGGTCTCGCGGGCTGGGCCCGGGCCCGCTCTGAGCACCAGGCCCTTCTGCTCTCCTCGGGGTGCTGCCGACAGCCCCGCTGAGCTAATCTGAGGCCAACGCTCCAAGCCAGAACCGTCATGGGGCCCCCAAGGTGTGGCCCCGGGGCCCAAATCTGCAGTCACTTTTCTACCTTTGGAGCAGAACAGAAGCAGCTCAGGCCTCAGGGCCAGGCGCTGTTAGCTGTGTCCTGTGCGGGTTACCTGTTCCCCTCCGCCTCCGCACCCAAAGCCACAGCACCCGGAAGGGAAAAGGGATATAAATTAATTAATTAAAAAACAAAGCCTTAGCTGTGTTGTCAACTTATCTACCTTATAATGCTGACAAGTTCTTTAACCTTAATTTTATACTTAATGGAATTCCCGCATCAAAAGAATAAGTGATCAGGACTGTCTAAAACAACAAATCAAACGCCTTGCAGTCTATGGTTATCAACACAGCCTCGAAATTCCTAGCTGCCTGCTGGGAAATGCTTAGGCATATCCTGTCTACATACTCATCTT
>PVIC010010656.1:0-42953 GCA_004025085.1 Thryonomys swinderianus
CTAAGCTATATCCCTAGCCTTTTTAAATTTAATTTAATTTTTTAATTTTGAGACAGGGTTTCACCAAATTGATGTGGCTAGGCTTGGATTTGTAAACCTCCTGCTTCAGCCTAATGAATAGTTGGGATTACAAGCATATGCTGCCACACCCTGGGCAAAATTCTTTCTCTCTTTAGTCGGAAGCATTCCTCTGTAGTTCACATTTAGGTATAAGTATGTTGACTTTAAGTCTGAAACTCCAGCAAGGGGCAGTAAAGGAACTGGAGGTTGTCTAGAGACTTGTTTCAGATGGATTTGAGAGGGGTGTATGGTTTCACAGGCCACTTGAGGACAGATTAAAATGACAGGAGTTGGGCCTCCTCAGCTAGAGTAGGGTTGTGTCTGAAAAACATTAACACAGCAGCAGCATGTACAGACTTGCCGTACTTAGGGAGCTTTCAAATGTTGTGTGTGGAGGTAATGATGGCAGAACAGCTGGACTCATTCTGAGTGATGTGCTGCCTTTGCCCTCAAGGAGCTCAGTCTAATGGAGAGAGAGAGAGAGAGAGAGAGAGAGAGGGGGGGGGGGGGGGAGGGAGAGGGAGAGAGAGAGAGAGAGAGAGAGAGAGAGAGGGTGTGTGTGTGTGTGTGTGTGTGTCTGTTTATAAACATCACTAAAGTAGTACAATTAAGTGTTCCTGGCAGAAGTATTAAACTCAATAAAGGAAAAAGCAACAAGCTTTGACAAGATTTGAAAAGCTTCACAGAAAATGAGCCTTTCTATAAAATGAGGATAGTAACAACCCTTAAAGGATCACTGTGAAAACTAAAGAGATAACACATTAAAAACTTTCATACAGGTCCCAACACATGGCAAACATTCAACAAATGTTAGCTGATTTTAGATTTTAGTGAACTGATGAATAATGTTAAATCCACTGATTGTGAACAGGAGAGACTGACTTGAGTGAATTTAAGCAAAGAAATTTACAGGAATGTAACTAGGGCTTAAAGAATGGAAAGGAGAATTTAACAATAGTCCTCAGGAAGGAAAGATACAGGGCAGCTAAGGGAGTTTAGCATTAAAACAAGAATTTATGAACACATTTTGTGGGATGACCCAGTTTTAGCTGCCTTTTATCTTTGTCTCTGCTCAAAAGAAAGAGTCTAAGTAGCCAGATAGGGCCCTGTACCCATCTCTGTGAGGGAAAGGGTCCCATCTCAGCTTCCCAACTCATGTGCAGAGAAAAGTGGGTCAGTGACCTTAGGAAGGACAGAGAGTGGGGTGGGGAGAAGAGAAGAAAGGGGTAGGGAAGATGTGCAAGGAGAGAATGAACAGGAAGAAGTCCTGTCAGATTGCTTCGGGGCATTTCTAAGGTCTACTGGTCCCATTAAGGCAGAGGTTGGAAGCACCCAGGCCAGGCCACAGAACAGCCTCTGGATGTTTGTGTTAGCCACAGAAAACCAGTGCCAACTCTGGTATTTTTCAATGATATGTCTCTTATTTTTCCCATGATTCTTTCCTTTGTTGTTGTTGTTGTTTTGTTTTGTTTTGTTTTTTGAGAAAAAGCCTCCCTATGTAGTTTAGGCTTGCCTCAAATGCACTATGTAGCCTTGGCTGGCCTCGCACTATGGGCGATCCTCCTGCTTTAGCTTCCAAGTGCTGGGATTAGGCATGTGCCACCACACCTGGCTCCATGATTCATTTTTTTTTGTTGTTTTTTTTGTTTTGGTTTGGGTTTTGGTGTTTTGTTTTGTTTCAAAACAGGGTCTCACTATGTACTTCAGGCTGACCTTGAACTCACTTTGTAGCTCAGGCGGGCCTCGAATTTACAGCGATCCTCCTGCCTCATCCTCCCGAGTACTGGGACTACAGGTGTGCACCACTACACCCAGCCTCATTGTTAAGTATAGTAGCTAAAAGAAAGACTTTTAACATTTCTATAATAGGGTAAAGAAAAACTTTTAACCTTGTAGTTTTTCTCTTAATCAACTGAATTATGATTACCTTTTCAATGTTCCTAATTGTTTGTATTTGGAAATTTGCTCTGGGAATCCTATTATGAAAGGTCTGCATGGTCAGACCTTTCATACCTCTGGTTTTTTTATTTTGGTGTAGACAAACTATTTTGTACTTGACCTTGTTGACACTCCTCTTTTTTTTAAGATAACTTTTTTCTAACACTTTAGAGTCATTTCTTTTTTACTTTGTTTTCAAAGTACAGAAGATATTTTAGCCCTGTGCTTATGTGATTCTCCATTTCTAATATAACTCATCAAAAACTATGCTAGTTTTTTAAAAGGTACTGGATTTAGAGTCTGGCCCTCCAAGTTAAAAGACCCAGCGCAGGCATTACATGCGGCCCTGAATTGAGTTTTGAGTCGTTGCTTCCTTGTTAATGGAATTAGGTCAACAGTAGCAGTTAGGCTGAGCTACTGGAAGGCAGGCTGATAGTTGTGAGGCACAAATAAGATCATAAATGGGAGAACACGGTCAAATCAAGGGCAGTGTTTGGTCATCAGGACCACCAGCATCATGCTCGTTAGCATACAGATTTTAGCAGATAGCTCCAGGGTTACTTCCTGTAGAACTCTCTGTACCACCAGTGCTGCTCAGTGATACTTGGAAGCTGGGTGTTGATCTTTCTCCCTGCCGTAAGCATGAGACTTGCTACACAGGATCCAGGCAGAAGCTTCCAGAAATCAAAGTAGGTTATAGCTGTTGTATTCCCTTGATTTATATGTTCTGACATAGAAGGTCAGACTGGTAGGATGTTAAAGTAGTGCCCAACCAGCTGCTTTTCAAAGTGATAATGGATTTACAAGTGTGTTCGAGTACTTTGCCAATCAAAAAATGACTGCAGTTTCCAAAGACAGCTACTTTCGTGTTTGTGTGTGTGCCTGATTTGCTACTTAATGAAACTGGAAAGTTTGTGATAGTTTGTGATCATTCAGAAAACTGGAAAGGACTATTATTTGTGATGATTCAGAAATTAAGGCTGCTGATTCTGTAGCTCTGCCTGCCAGTCATATAACTTGTTTTTCAGGACATTATCAGATTTTATTGTTTTGTTTTGTTTTGGTTTTTTGAGACAGGTGTTTGCTGTGTAGTTCAGGCCAGTCTCAAACTCCACAGTGATCCTCCTGCCTCAGCTTCCTCAGTGCTGGAACTATAGATGTGCAGCACCATGCCTGGCAGGTTATGTGGATTTTGAATATGTATTGGCAGGTCACAAAGCTGGAATTTTATAAATCAAAAGAAGGAGTTTTTTTTGTTTCTTTGGCTTGTATGTTTGTTTTTTGAGATAGGGTCTTACTTTGTAGCCTATGCTGGCCTTGAATTTGCAGAAATCTTTCTGCCGTGGCAGTACTTGTGAGTACTCGGATCACAGGTGTGCACCAGCATGTCTGACAGTTTTGTTTTTTTTAAAAGCTTCTCTTTATATTCCACACTTCCTTGGTGCACTAAAAGTTTGAGATGAGGGCCGGAGATTTAACTCAGTGGTTCCAGGCGCCTGCCTCGCAAACTCAAGGCCCTGAGTTCGATCCCGGCAACCCCATACAATGTTGGGTGTGGTGACTCAGGCCCACCAGCAATCATTAACACACACCACAATGCCAGGCATGCTGGCTCACGCCTGTAATCCCAGCACTCAGGGAAAGGCAGGAGGATTGCTGAGTTCGAGGTTTGCCTGGGCTACATAATGAGCTCAGGGCCAGCCTGAACTACAAAGTGAGACACCCTGTCTCAAAACAGAACAAAAAAAGGAAGAAGAAATTGAAATTATACATCTATTGTTTTTTATTTTTCCTTTTCTTCTTGGCATTAACCATTTTCTCTGGAACTGTGTTCTGTGCACACAGGTACATATAATCACATGTGTGCACACACACATACAAACAGAGTTTTTGGTTGTATTTTTGACCATTCATTGCTGAAAGATCTTGACTAAATATGCCAGTTAGAATGCAAGTAAGTTACATGTATACTCTTGTATATGTTCTCTCTATATCCCCCTCTCTCACTGTTGCACTTACTTTTACTCTATTTTTATGTATCTCCTGTAATATTCCACCATGTGTAAACTTCTACCATCACATTGTAGATGTGCTAATAGTGCACATGGGCCTAGTGTCCAGCGATGGTGAACCTCTTAGACCCACTGGAGCACATGTGCTATAGTTTTGCTTCCACTGGCTGTGTAACATGCTGTTGATACTATGGACTGTTGATGATGCATTACCGTCCACTAAAAGTGACAAAACATTGCCTGCTATCTCTCTGGTTCTATTGTTGCCTTGTGATGAATTTGATATATTTCTTCAACTTCAGTGAGCAACTCTAGCCACCCTTTATCATTAGTTGCTTCCAACAGAGTCTAGCCCACCACTGTTAACAACTTTTTGTCAAGTCAGTAACCTTAATGCTTATTCTTACCTTCATGCTCATCAGTTCTTGTTTTTTGTTTTCTGGGACAGGGTCTCACTTTGTAGTTCAGGCTGACCCTGAGCTCACTATGTAGCCCAGGCAAGCCTGGAACTCAGCAGTCCTCCTGCCTCTGCCTCCCGAGTGCTGGGTTTACAGGCATGATCGACCACTCCCAGCATTGTAGTGTGTTGTACTGACTGTTGGTGGGTGTGAGTCACCATGCCTGACATTGTGCTATGTGGTTACCAGGGATCGAATTTGGAACCTTGCGCTTGCAGATCATCTTGCAAGTACCTACTGTAACCACTGAGCTAAATCCCTGGCCACTCAGTTCTTGTCTTGCATACCAACTTTCTTTCATCCCCCATCTCCTCACCAGAATTATACCTTCCTGACTCTCACCCCAGTTTTCCCAGGAGCATTCCAGGGATATATTGGGGTGTCTCATGATCAAGTAGCCCATATTAGGGCTCCCCAGGAGCACACTTGCAGTTTTTGTCCTGTGTGTGTGTATGTGGTCGTGTTGGGGATGAGCCAGGCCTTGTCCATTCTGAGCATGTACTCCCTTAATGAGTGTTAAACTCCTACTCACATTAGCATTTCTTAGTTCTGCCTGTACAGATAGATAACCTGAAGTGTGGAGCATGTGAAAGGGCAGCCACATTACGTACAGGGTTTATGCCAACATAGATAATCATTGGAGTTAGATCGCTTTATGTTATGATTATTTTTTTCTGGATAGGGTCTTGTTATGTAGTTCAGGCCAGCCTAAACTGACTGTGTAGGCCAAGTTGGCCTCAAAGTCATGGTGATCCTCCTGCCTCAGCCTCCTGGATGGAGGGATTACATGAGTGTACAATCATATCCAGTAATGCTGCAATTCTAACACCAATAGTTCTTTATTTTATTTTAATTTATTTTTGAGACAAAATCTAGCTATATAGTTGAGTTTGTCCTTGAACTCTACTCACAGTAATTATCCTGCCTCGCCCTCCTAAGTGCTGGGATTACAGATCTGTACCATCGCATCTCTTGGCTCCAGTAGTTCTAGCTGTGTAGTTTTAACTTTTCTTCATGTTAGTCTCCTCTTGAAAGTGGAAATAATAACAGTATGTATCTCATAGACTCATCTGATAGGATTAAGTGAGCTAATGTCCAGAAAGCTCATAACATAATTCTTGGCACTTGATAAACAGTCAATTAGGGCATCTATTTCTAGATTTGAATCCCTTCTGCAGTACTAGTAATGGGAGAGAGCAGAGGGTCTGTAGAGAATTTAATTTGTGAGCCAGCATCAGGGAGTCCAGAGAGGCTTCCCAGCAGCACTGTAGCTAAGGAACATAGAGAGCGTGACATCTCTGGAGACTTCCCAGGGCTGCCTGTGGCGCAAAGTGGGGAGAAGTCAGGAGGGGGTGAGGCAGGAAAGATGACCAAGGACAGCTCACAGAGACGTGAAAGCTTGGTCTCCCTTCAGTCCCTGTATCTGCAGAGTCTGTTCCTCTGCTAAGCAGTCCCGTAAATGTCTTTAACAGCCACGAGAGTGAAGGCAGGAAAGAGAACAGTGCTTTGGCCTCAAATGAACTGGCATCTCTTTAAAGCTAATATTTCTCCGTGAAAATACTATGTTAATTAAACATGCGCCTCACAAGATTCGTTATTACTTGTTCCCTGTTGGTTGTCTCATTCATTAATCTGCCGATTAGTAACCCTGAACTCTTGCCTCCCCCACCCCCACTTTTTGCATTCCCTTTTTAATATACTGTGCTGTCCCCCCGGGACATAAACTCCAGGACCCGTCCCTGGCCTGCTCATGTTTGTTTTCTTTGCCCCTTGTGCCTGCCTCTGCTATAACATTTGTAGTATGTGTTAAGTAATCCTTAAGGTAACATTTTTATTATGTCATAAAAAGTGCATGGCAAATATATTATAACTCATGGACTTTGTTTAAAAATGAACAGATAATTTATTGAGTGTGTTACACGAGCCTTGCTCCCCTCCCCATTTCAGCAGAGACCTGCTGCTCATTTAGCCTCGTCTCCTTTTGAGTGCTCCCACCCTGTGACACGCTGGGCAAGCAGAGCCGTGGTTGGCTAGAAATGACATCATAGTTTATGTACTCAATAAAAATTTAATTAAGTCATTACAGGAATTGCAGTCATCATTTAACCCTCTGATTTCTTCTGTTTAGCTTATTATTAAACATTCAGTAATACCAGTCCCGAATCCTAGTGGCTTATAAAATATCTGCATGAATTTTAATAGCTTAAATAAATGGGAAAATATGAGTAACTGATAGAAAAGGAACTTTTCCCATGTGGTGGTGCAGTATATATGGGTTTTTATAAAAGCAGAGCATTATGGAAAGGATAGGACTTTATAAGAACATGGCCCCACTCTACCTGGGAGGAGTTTCTCTTCTGTTGGGGCATCTGTATTCATGGGAATGGTGCTCCATCTAGGATGAGCTGGCATTGGGGAAACAGGAACCCTACATGGCAGCTTACAAGCTTAAGTGAGGGAGTAAAAGCCAACAAGGGCTCACCAGAGCATGTCCAGGTCCTCTTGGCCGCTGTGGCTGGAAGGGCCCAGTGGATGAGTCCAGGGGTGGAGGAAGCTATTGTCATTTACCCTCACCTGTTGCCTGCAGATCCTGCCTGCACTGACGGAGGCTTCACCCTCTTCCAGGAAGGCCCCTGTCACGAGCTAATCCAGCGTGGGCAACGGTATCAGAGTCATTCCTGGCGTGGGTAGCTTGCCGTCTCTCAGCTAGAGTCAGGAGCTTATGGGTCACTGGAGATCGAGCCAGGAGGTAGAGGAGCCTTGCTAATAAGGAGCCCCACTCTTGTGCTTCATTCTTCCTGGGCGGCAGCCAGCCAGGATGCAGGTGTATCCCAAGAGGACAGATAAGTTTGTACATACTTGGCCCTTGCTGGAAAGCAAGAATTGACTATAAATCAATGTGTTGGTAATCTTAGGAAATACCCTGTGGATGGTGAAGTAGGAAAAGTATTTACCTAGAAATTGGATTCTGATCCTAGCCTGGACTCTGACTTGCTTTGACTTTGGACACATCTCTTCCCCCTTTCAGACCTCAGTTTACCAACTCCTCAGGAGTTGAGCTGGGTGATGTCTGAGGGCCAGTCAGCTCCAGAGCTCACAGCATGATGTAACAAGGAAGCTGGCTGTACCAAGCAGGGCCCGGGGTGTTTTCCCTGGAGAGGCACCCTGCTGCAGCGTTCGCCACCCCTGGTCTTGTGTTTTTGTGGCTCCAGACCTTAGCAGTTAGGAGAACTGGTGAGAGGTACAGTGGGCCCAAGATGGTTACCAAGAGGTCTATGTCGACATGACAGAAGGACTGAACTCCCTCTGGCTTATTTCTTGACTGTTTTCTTTCAGTTCAACCCACAAGTAAGATGCTGTGGTAGAAATCTGGTGATATGTTCAACAACAAAAACCCAAAAACAACTGGTGTTACTGGGCACATGCTACGAATGGTGCCTTTGTAAGGATTCAGTTAGAATGCCTGTCCTCGCCCCTGCCTCACACTAGACCCTGGACCAGGTGTTGGGGTCTGAGATTAATCAGTCAGTCATACTTCCTATGACTCTTGACTAACTCCCAAACAACTGAGGGAGGTGGGCCCATAAGCAATTGTAAACCATGTTTTGTCCCAGAGGAAAATTGTGAGAACACAAAAGATGGCTAATGTGGTCTGGGCTGGAGGGAGATGGGTCATGGTTTACCCTCCCAGCTACCACCAACTTCACATTTTCCATCCCTGAGCATCACAATTCTGTCTTCATTTTTGAAAATTATCCATGACTATAAAGTATTGGAACTGGTTTTAGTTTTATATAAACAAGCGAGAAGGTATTACTCATGATTCCTTGCATTTGCAGAGCACTGTGCAGTTCAGCAAGGCTTTCACCATATGTTGTTAAATTAATGAGTGAATGCATACTAACTCATTGGCTCTTGAAGACAACCCTTGTGTTTAGGACATTTAAAAGGCAACAAAATAGATTCAAAAGGCTATCCGACTTGCTTGGTAACATCTTGTACCTAGCAGAACTCTGCCTTGATCCCAGGTTTTCTGACTAAATCCTCCTACTTTTTCTACTTTTCTTCACAGACCAGTTATGAACCACAAAATAAAATCACTTAGTCTTTAAGTTATAATCTAAAGTAAAATTCTCCTCTGGGTTGCAGGAATCTGTGGAATGTAAGGAACATGGACTTTGGGTGCTAATGTCAGCTTTATCACTAACTTACTGCGTGATCTAGGGTAAATCGCCTCACCTCCCGGGTCTGTCAGTCACCAGCAGGTGATTGTAATATGCCTCCCTCTCTGAGTTCTGGTGCAGGTTAGAGGAGATGATGTCCACAAAGGACCTGACCCATTGCAGGTGCTCGATAAATATAAATGATGGTAGGTATGGTTGTAGAGAGGGTTGTTAAGTAGAAATCTTATTCTCCATAAAATTCTCCAACTAATGTTTGGCAATTTTTAAAGCCTGTCAGGTTAGTCAGTGAGGCCTTGCTTACTCTTTGTTACCTACTGCCCTGGGCTTTCTGCTGACTTACCAGAGGAAACCAAACCATGGATCATCCCTTCAAGCATATAGTAATTTTCCTGGAGGTCAAACTTTCACCCTCTTGAATATCTTCAGGGATTACTGCTTCAGGCTCTGAAGGTGCTCCTGGCCATTCCCTACAAGGGTGTCCACAGTGTCTCCCAAGGTATCGCCGTCTCACAGGATTTGAGTTTCTAAAACCATCTCACCATGCAGTCTGATTATTTCCCAGTTGCCCCTTTCGTTCTGTCCTGCTCTCCACGGCTTCAGAGGCCTCCATTCTCCTCAGAATCTCAGTCCTACCCTTCTCCCTTGTCTTCCCACTTCTGACAACTTCTTTTTGTCTTTCACTTCAACAAGCTTTTTGAAGTGGCCCTGAGACATTCGCCAACCTGATAGCAACATTAGCTTTCCAGTGGTCCTCCCTGGCCACCCTCCTCAGGGCTCCTCACAGGTCCTCTTGCCAGCTGCTCACCTCCACACACTCGTTCCCTCGGCCTCAGACGCCCCCTCCTCAGGCTTCCTCTCTCCTGCAAGACTCTCCTCCCAGTTCCATTGAAGGATTATTCCCTAGAGAGCCAGGGATATAGCTCAGCGATACAGTGCCTGCCTGGCAAGCTCAAGGCCCTGAGTTCAATTGCAAGTACGAAAGAAAGAAGAAAGAAAGAAAGAAAGAAAGAAAGAAAGAGAGAAAGAGAGAAAGAGAGAAAGAAAGAGAGAGAGAGAGAGAGAGAAAGAGAGAGAGAGAGAAAGAAAGAAAGAAAGAAAGAAAGAAAGAAAGAAAGAAAGAAAGAAAGAAAGAAAGAAAGAAAGAAAAGAAAGAAAGAAAGGGATTATTTCCTAGAGCACCTTTTGCCTGCACTGAAATTATCTTGTTTTTTTAGCACATTTGGAATAGGGTTTGAAGCAATAAGTTACAGTAATTTTTTTTTTTTTTTTTTGCTTTTGAGACAGGGTCTCGCTTTGTAGTTGAGGCTGGCCCTGAGCTCACTATGGTGCCCAGGCAAGCCACTGCGAACTCAGCAATCCTCCTGTCCCTGCCTCCTGAGTGCTGGGATTACAGGCGTGAGCCACCACTTCCGGCATTGTGGTATGCGGTGTTGATTGTTGGTGGGCGTGTCTCCACGCCCAGCATTATATGTGGTTACCGGGGATTGAACTCAGGACCTTGCGCTTGCGAGGCAGGCGCCGGAACCACTGAGCTAACCCTCCGGCCCTAAGTGACAGTAATTTTTAAATATTTGTTTATTGTAGTACTGGGATTGAATCCAGGGCCTTCTCACCCAGCCACCTTTATTTTTATTTGAGACAGGGTCTCACTAAGTCAATATGTTGTCTGAGCTTGAAGTTAGAATCTTTCTGTCTCTGCCTTCCAGAATGCTAAGATTACAGGTATGTTGCTACCATGCCCAGCTTGCAGCAATTTGTTTAAATGCTTATTTTTTCCACATTAGATTATGGACTCCTTCAACTAAGACACTGTTTCTTATGCCCTGCATCCATAGCATCTGGCACAAAACCAGACATGTAGCTGGAGATCAATTTTTTAAACTAACTGCTTTGTGTAGTTTGGGACAAAAACCTAAAAGAAGTTGGCAAATCAGTGAAAATCTTGACAGGTGCGGGAATTGGGGATGGATTGGCAGTTTGACTTGTAAGAATTTCTCTTTGTTCTTTTAACAGTCTGCAACAGCTCAGAGCCAAAGAGCATACTTTTTGTGTTTTTCCTTTTAATACTTTTGGTTTAATACTTTTGGTTTTGCTCTTTATTTTTGTAGGTTAATCCATACATCCTGAAGAAGAATATGATCCTTATGACAAATAATTTCTATGCTGCAATCTTGGGATATGATGAGGTAAGATCATTTGCCAAACCTTAGGCAGGACCATGACCTCCTCCAACAAAGGCGTTTGATGCCAGCATCTGAAGGAAACTTCCAGGACCATCTTTACTATAGATGTTATCCATTATAGCTTGATAGCTACTTCTCTGGGAAAGAGAACACTATATTTTATGATCAAATCATCCAAGGAGTCATTTGTTGAGTCCCTGGTTGGAGGGACAAAGGCAAATCATTGTCTCAACCCAAGCTGCTCCCAGAGAAGGGAAGACATTCACATGTAAATACCAGCCTCTACCAGACAGATTATTTGCATTTTTGGTTTTGATTATAAAATTACAATTATAATGCGGTACCAGGGATCAAACTGATGACCTTGCAAGGCAGGTGGTGACGCCACTAAGCTAAATCCCTGGCCCCTACGTACTCATTTTAAAAGTTCGTCAAACTACACAAGAGGTGGAAATGAAAAATAGAAGGCCCAGGGCTCTGGGGTATAGCTCACTGGCATAATGCTTGCTTAGTTTATGTGAGGCTGAGTTTGACTCCCAGCACTGGAAAGAAAAAGAGAGAGGAAGGTAGAGAAGAGAGAGAAAGGAAAGAAAGGAACAAAAAGAGAAAAGAAAAGAAGGGAATGAGGGAAAGGAAGGAGGAACTCCTTCTCTTCACTGGATGTCCTTCCAGAGGTTATCTCTGCATAGGTGTGCATATTGCCTTTCCTTCCATTGTGCAAATGGGCATTGCACTATATTGTCACACACACACACACACACACACACACACACACACACACACAGTATCCTTTGACTTGTTTTTTCCTCACTGAACAGTGTGTCTTGGGGTTTCTTCCACTTCAGACCATATAGATCTATCTCATCTTTTTATTGTAAACAGCTAGGTGTGCTGGTACAGGCCTGTGTTCTCAGCACTCGGAAGGCTGAGACAGGGGGATCCATTGGGAGTTTGGCCCCAGCCTGGGCTACATAGTGAGTTCAAGTATAAACTAAATTGCATAGTGAGACCCAGTCTCAAAAACAAAACAAAAAACTAATAAATTTTGTGTGTGTGTGTGTGCATATACATGTGTGTGTGTGTGTGTGTGTGTAAGTAGAATCCCATGTTATTTGCTCTTTTATGACTCTCTTATTTCCCTTAGCATGATCTCACCAGTGTTTATGCATGTTGTACTTACATCGGGAATATATTGGTGAATCTGGTATTTACATTTACTGATTACATTCAGATTTGAGAAAGCTTAACAATATATAAAAGAATGAGGCTTAGCATTGAAGAAATACAACACTATTAGTATTTGTTTGTGGTCTCCATTACAGGTGACTGGGCTTATTTGACTTTCATGGGGATTAATGAAACTGTACTGACCATGTCTGTTCTCTGACCCCCTCCGAATCTGTTCTCCGACCCCATCTGAGCCTCTTCTGGCACAGCCATGTGACCTGAACATTCCCCATTCCAAGAATCACTTGAGTGCTTTTCAGGTTTAATTTCTGAGTCCCTCGGAAGCTTCCAGTTCAGTAGGTGTTCTGCCTGCTGCTTCTTCAGCAAGCACCCCAGGTGACACTTAAGAGAGGGAAGTTTGGGAAATACCTAATTGTGTGGGACATGTTTTAGAAACATCAGTGTCTTGGCTCTGTGCCCCAAAGGTTCTGATTTAATTGGTAGCCAGGGGTTCACTTCAGTGGTTCCGGTGCCTGCCTGAGTTTGATCCCCAGTACAAAAAAAAAATTTTGTGCCGGGTGTGGTGGTTCACGCCTGTAATCCCAGCACTCAGCAGGCAAAGGCAGGAGGATTGCTGAGTTCAAGGCTTGCCTGGGCTACATAGTGAGCTCAGGGCCAGCCTGAACTACAAAGGGAGACCCTGTCTCAAAAAAAAAAAAAATTTTTTTTTAATTGGTCTGGGTAGGGATATGTAATTGTAAAAGATACCAGATAATTTAGATGTGTAATTACAGAACAATTTTTCTTAAATTTTATAGAGACCAATGTAAAATTTAGATTTGGATTCAGTGAGTTAGGGGTGGAATCCAAGATTCTGCCTTTTGCAGACCATTTTTGGAATCATAAGTTTCTAGAGGCATCTAATAGTAGCTGTATGTAGTTATTTTGACTTGACTTAAGTAGAATTAAAAACTTAGTTCCTTTATTTGTGGTGGTCACAGTGGAGGCACTCACTGCCTCCGTATCGGACAGGGGCATACCCCAGGGGACAGCCCCTCATCACACAGAACTCTGTCAGCAGTGCTGTTCCACAGCGGCATTTTCCTGCGCTCTCACTTGAACACTTTTGGGACCTTCCTGTATATTTCAAGAGACCCAAACAGCTCTGTGGCATTCAGGTCTTCTGTGGACTGTTCCCATTATGCCGTGTCCTCTCCATCTCCTCTTCTTGCCAATCCCTCTGCTTCAGCCTCTCAAGTGCTGGGATCACAGGCTTGGGTCAAGTGCCCAGCTCTCCTCTCCATTTTTAAGCCACTTCTCCACACAGCTTTTCCCTCTCTCAGTCTCTTGTGTTTTTTACTCCACATCTCAGTTCCCATCCATTCTTCTGTCTGTCTTCACAGATTGGGAATATATTGGTGAATCAAGCAAACAAGGTCAGGCTCTTTCTCACTAGACTTACCTTTCAATTGAGAGGCAGAGAAAACAAGCAAATAAATGTCTCATTGCAAAGAGGTAGAGAACAGGGGAACGAAAGACTTAGTTTGGACTGGGAAAGTCTCTAAAGAGTGAGGAGAGTAACACGTCGTCTGTGGTCTCACACGCGGTTTAGCATCTGTTCACTCGCAGCTTCACTCTGAGCTGCTGTTTGTCCTTCCACTAGATTGCAGGCTCCCCAGAGCTGAGCCCACGTTGTGTGGTTCTGTGTTCTCAGCATCATGCTAAGCACATAGTGGCCTCAAATGAGTCTTCATTGAGGGAGACTGCCACTCTACACTTAACCCCCAGGACCAGACCCACTAGTGCCAGGGGCGTCCTTTGACCTCCTCTGAGTTACTCTTAGACCTGGGGTCTTCGTTTCCCGAAGGGTGCTTTCCGTGTGTTGTGCGGGAAACCAAGTAGGCAGCCCATTTCATTGTGGGAATTGTCTCACAGCCTGTGTTTGGCTCCCCCACAGCCTTTCTCCTTTTCTACATTCTTAGTTTGAAAATTGAACTCCTAGGCCAGTCTCTCATGAGTGTCCCTGAGTCAGAACAGTCTGGTGGGAAGAAGGCTGCGGCTGGACTTGGTTATTGATTTGGTCATTTTCAGCGCACTCACATGATGTGCCAGGGATGGCACTGTGCCCAGAGCTGGGCAGTTGCCATCCTCTGCCCTCAGCCATGCAGACTGGTTCTACTTCCATTACAGTTGGTACACGAACCCCTGAATCTCTGCACTGATCTTGCAGACAGGTTAACGGTATCTGTACCACATGCAGTCATTCGGAGCCAGCTGTGTGGAGGAGCGTCCCAGCAGGCGGGTTGTGAGCCCATTAGGTCGGATTGTTCTGTGATTCCTGTGGATGCATGTGCCCATCGCAGCCATCTCACCCGCCACCCAAGCTGCCCATCAGGACGGTCATGACAGCCAGGCTCTTCTCGCCCTGGGCTCTGCTCTTTCCTCAAGTCCCTGTGACACCCATGCCCATGTGTGGTGCTTCCCATGTCACACATAAGGCTTCCGCAAGCCTGGCCCAGGGCACTTCAGATACTGGCAGACCCTGTGTTAGCACACAGCTTGGAGAACAGTGATGTGCCCGTGCTTGTCCTCGGCCCTCATTGCCATCTGCCAGGAGAGGCGGGGTTTTCCTGACTACCATGGTGCCAGGACAGTCTTTAGCTATGGAACCATGTGGGTTACTTAGCAGAGGACGCCTGGAGCAAGGGGAATGCTTCCCACTGAACTGTCAGCTCCCACACCGGGTCAGGCCCTGCCGGGCAGCAGGCCTCGTGAATGTCAGCGCCCAGAGTCCAGACCGCAGTGTACGCAGAGGTGGTGTTTACAGACCTTTCCACCCTTGGTCTGTTCACAGCGGCCCCATGAGATGGATCCTTATGCTTGTGTAGGTGATGAGAAACTGAAGCTCAGGAAGGGCTAATGGCTTTTCAAAGGCCACATGACATCGAGGGGCAGAGCCAGCATTTGAACTCAGGCTGTCTGGCTCCCAGGTACCACTGTTGTCCCTACTGTACCCACAGCCACCAGCCCAAGTATGCTCCTGTCCTTGTAGCCAAGGTAGAACACTTTAAAGTGCCTTTATACTTTTTTTTTTTTTTTTTTTTGCTTTTTGAGACAGGGTCTCGTGTTGTAGTTCGGGCTGGCCCTGAGCTCACTATGGTGCCCAGGCAAGCCGCCGCGAACTCAGCAATCCTCCTGTCTCTGCCTCCCTTTTTTTTTTTTTTTTTTTTTTGAGACAGGGTCTCACTTTGTAGTTCAGGTTAGCCCTCAGCTCACTATGTAGCCCAGACAAGCATCGAACTCAGCAATCCTCCTGCCTCTGTCTCCCGAGTGCTGGGATTACAGGTATGAACCACCACGCCCAGCATATACTTCTTTTTTATTTTTAAAATTTTTTTATAATTTTTTTGAGACAGGGTCTTGCTTTGTAGTTCAGGCTGGCCCTGAGCTCACTGTATAGCCCAGGCAAGCCTCAAACTCAGCATCCTCCTGTCTCTGCCTCCCGAGTGCTGGGATGAGTCACCCCACCCAGCTTTGGGGTATGTGGTTACTGGGGATCGAACTCCAAGACCTTGTGCTTGTAAGGCAGGTGCCGGAACCGCTGAGCTAAATCCCCAGCCCTGTGCTTTTTTTTCTTAAACCCCGGGCCTCACTCATGCAAGGCCACTACTCTATCACCCAGCCTCACTCCCAGCCTACTCCTCTTACTTTCATAATTCAAGGATGCTATAGGTAAAAGTATGTATCTCTTTCTAGTAGCTGAGAAGTCCAAGACTCTGATTTGGCCACTACCCCTGAGTGTGACAGTGACAGTACTCGGACTTGATCCAGCCTTCTGTGTCCTCCCCAAGGCAGCACCTCAGCTCCACACACTACCCTGGCTCCCAGACAAAGCAACTTCTTGAGGCCTTTCGCTCAGTTGCCCTCATTCCTCCCTCCCCTGGAGGCCTGAGCGAGAGGAGTTCCCATTAGCCTTTGTGCTGTCGAGGCTGCCCACAGAGTTCCCTCTGCCAGCAGTGGCAGTGACAGGCATGGCCATTTGCATGCTCTGAATGTTGCCCTTTGTGGCCCTCTGTGGCCCTTGGCGATCCTGCTGAACAGCCTATTCCTCTCCTTAGGTAGAGCTGGGTCAGTCATGAGCACCCAGAGACAGATGATAGTGAGAGAAAGGCGCCTGGCTGTCTTTCCTGAAGAGCTGGCTGCCTTCCAGACGTGTGCCTGTGAACTAGTTGAGGAGGAGCTGTCCACACCCATCTCCATGGCTGGGGAAACGTGTGCTCACGGTGCTACCCTGGCTCGTGGACAGCAGCAGAGCGCTACCGCTCTGTTTCTCCATGTGGCCTCCTGGACACTGCCTGACCAGGCACAGTGCACTGGTGAAGAGGACACCATGCTGGGAGGGCCGACTGTACAGCAGCCCCAGCTCTGCATCACAGCAGCCACTGGCTTGGCCCCTCTGGGTTCTGTGTTCTGTCGTGTAAAGTAAAGGTGTTGGCTACGTGTTGTGGTGCATGCCCAAAAGCTCAGTATTCTGGAGGTTGAGGCAGGAGGAGTGGAAGCTGAAGGCCAGCCGGAGCTATAAAGCATGACCTTGTCTCAGTACCCTCCCACACTAAAAAGTGAAGGATCGGACCCCATGTTCTTGTAAATCCCCTTCTGGCTGTACCATGTGATAGTCCCATTTCCCTCTCTTAGTGTCTGAGGTCCTTCTGGGCTGGTGGTTGTTTTGTTGGAGGATTTTTTGGTTTGGTTTGGTTTGGGTTGGGTTTTTTTGGTGTTTTGGGTTGGTTTTATTTTTTAAATTTTTTTATTTTTTTGAGACAGGGTCTTGCTTCGTAGTTCAGGCTGGCCCTGAGCTCACTATGTAGCCCAGGCAAGCCTTGAACTCAGCAATCCTCCTGCCTCTGCCTCCCGAGTGCTGGGATGACAGGCGTGAGCCACAATGCCCGGCACTGTGGTATGTGGTGCTGATTGCTGGTTGATTGTTGGTGGGCGTGAGTCACCACCCCCAGCATTGTATGTGGTTACTGGGATCGAACTCAGGACCTTGCACTTGCGAGGCAGGCTCTGAAACCACTGAGCTAAATCTCCGGCCCTGGTTGGTTTTATTTTTCATTGTAAGTTTTTTTTTCATTGTAATTTTTTTTTTTTTTGGAGACAGCGTCTCCCTTTGTAGTTCAGGCTGGCTCTGAGCTCACTATGTAGTCCAGGCAAGCCTTAACTCAGCAATCCTCCTGCCTCTGCCTCCCGAGTGCTGGGATAATAGGCGTGAGCCACCATGCCCTGGCACTTGGTTGGTTTTATTTTATTTTATTTTATTTTTTTTTTTTGCTTTTTTGGAGACAGGGTCTCACTTTGTAGTTCAGGCTGGCCCTGAGCTCACTATGGTGCCCAGGCAAGCCGCCGCGAACTCAGCAATCCTCCTGTCTCTGCCTCCCGAGTGCTGGGATTACAGGTGTGAGCCACCACGCCCAGCATTATATGTGGTAACCAGGGATCGAACTCAGGTCCTTGTGCTTGCGAGGCAGGCGCCAGAACCACTGAGCTAACCCTCCGGCCCTGGTTGGTTTTATTTTTGAGACAGGGTTTTCCTTCATAGTTCAGGCTGGCCCAGCTCACTATGTAGGGCAGGCAAGCCTCAAACTCACAGCAATCCTCCTGCCTTTGCCTCCTAAGTGCTGGGATTACAGGCGTGAGCCACCACGCCCAGCACTGTGGTGTATGGTCCTAAGGATCAAATTTGGGACCTTGCGCTTGCTAGTTAGACGCTGGAACCACTGAGTTAAATCCCTGGCCCCTGTTGGAGAATTTTTTGTTTTGTTTTATATTTTTTGTTTTGTTTTGTGTTTTTAGTAGTACTATGGGTTATGCTCAAGGCTGTTACACTGAGCTACATCCCCAGTTCTTTTTCCCATATTATTTGAACAGGGTCTGAGTCACCAAATTGTCTAGACTGGACTTGAGCTTATGACCCTCCTGCCTCAGCCTCCCAGAGTATTGGGATTACAGACAGCTTAAGCTAGGTCCTTGGTCTTATGATCACATTTTCTCCAGTGTCAGTGTCACAGCTCTATGAAATTCCCTAGAAGACCAGTTGTTCTATTTCATGTTCCAGGGAATCCTTTCAGATGATCACGGTCTGGCTGCTGCCCTCTGGAGAACTTTCTTCAACCAAAAATGTGAAGACCCTCGACAGCTTGAGTTGCTGGTGGAATACGTGAGGAAACAGGTGGGCCCCCCCCCCACATAGAGTCTTGTAGAAGTGGGTCCTGCCAAGCCATATGTGTGTCCAACTTCAGGGGTCACAGGGATGTGCATTACCAGAGGCCAATCTGAGGGAGTCTGACCTGCCCTCACTAGTAGCTGGCACTAGTGACCAGTGTGTCCCTTCTATGTGTCAGCCATGAGCTAGCACGAGGTAGAGGTAAGGACACCATGTAGCCTCTGGCTTCCAGAAGGTCAGAGCCGTTCCTCACTACACATTTCACTTCCTGCCTGGTGTGTGCCCATGGAACCTGGAAGATTGCTATGGTCAGCCGTCTGTATGCACTTAGAGCCCCAGGACTCATTTCCTGTTCCTGACTTCTGGCGGGACTGAGCCCCAACACCATTCTGTGGACGCACCCATCCTCTTCCACAGGGTGCTTTCCCTTGTCAAGCAGCCCCCCTCAAGTCCTTAGCCCTTTGTGTCCCAGGGCTCCCTGACACCAAGGCTTCTAGAAGCTGCCCTTCAAGGACTGCTAAATCGCGGCTTCCTCAAACTCATGGAGAATTAACTCCTGGGCCTCCCTGCCCCCACATCTCCTGATGGGAAATGTACTTCTAGATGGTGGGGCTGAGTGGCAGGAAGGAGAAACACGGACCTCTTCAGGGTCTCCCCGTGAGTCAGCCTATACTATTGCCTCATACCCTGAGCTGAGTGATTCATGTAACACTAGAGGCCTCAGCTGCTGCAACAGCTCATCAGCTTGGGCTTTCTCTGAGTCACTGTTGCTTCCTGGGTCTGGGCTGTAGGGCAGAAGGGCCCTCACTCCACAGTTAGGTCTCTTGTTCACCTCTATGGTCTGCAAGCCTCCAGAAGGTAGAAAAAAAGAAAGCCAGACCCCAGATCTTGCGTAGCCAGGGCCAATAGGACCAGCAAATTGGTTGTTGGAAATTTGTCATATGGAGACTCTTTAGATAAAGATGGTAGAGAGCTCGAGCAGGGCTAAGGATTTAGCTGAATGGACTCACCTGCCTTGTAAGCAAAACGTTCTGAGTTCAATCCCTGATACTGCAGGAAAAAGAGCCCCAGAAGCAAGGACTTCTGTTTGACATTCTTCAAATCTGTCAGAGCCAGGGAGAGGTACTGTGGCCAGAGGGCCCCACCCACAGAGAATTCTGAGACTCGCTGTTGACAGGACTCGCCTTCAGAGAAGCAGTTGGCAAATCAAATGCTGTTTTCTCAGAGACCCACCCAACTTTTCCATCTGCTATGGTGGGCTTGTGCCAGAGGCCACAAGACACAGGGTCCCTAAAGGAGGAACCTGCCACAATTAATGTTTCCATAAGACTCATGTGACTCTGGTGAAAGCCAGGCAAACCATGATGAGGCTTTTAGAAAAGTAGGGGGCTTTGGTGGAGACCCCAGTTTTATCAACAAACTGGCCATTCCCAGCCCTGTGAGGCAATCTTGCATTAAGGAGCTAGTTAGGCACACAGCCAGCCCTGGAGTCAGGTGAACACCAGGAAAGGAGGGATTGTGAGACTTGTGTTCTGACTGGGCAGATCAGGGAAGCCCAGGAAGCTGGGCATTGAGCCGAAGACGGCCCTGCACCTGCGCGGCATGATAACCGCCTGCGGCTGTGCTGAGGTTTGAGTGATGGTGTAAGTTGCTGGGAAGGAGAATGGGTTTTAGGGAAGATACTTGGTGGAGTTTCTTGCCCTGAAGAGATAAGGGAAACCTGGATTTCTGTCCTGGGTCTGTGTGAGAGGCTGGGATTGATTTCAAGGATCAGCAATGTGAAGAAGGAGCTATAAGGTGATTAGTTTTTGGAAGATGGAACTGTTCCAAACCCCAAGATGAAGCCCCTGGCCTTCCTTCCATCTCCCTTGAGGGAGCCTCATCTTTCTACGTCCGGATTTCACTGTAAATGTGGCCTGTCTGCTCGAAAGCACTTCTCATCTGCCGTCCTCTGTCCACCAGATGGCCTGGGAATCATCCCAGAGCTGCCTTCATCTCCTAAGGCCCCTCCTGTGACACCTGCTCCCTATCGCACTGTATTCACAAGTTTCTCCCCTCCACAGGGAGAGCTGTGCAGGCCTCAGAGCATCAAGAGGCCTCACACTGCCCAGGCAGTGGCATCTGGATCTCGTCTTCTCCACACCAAATGAGCAAGAGGCAGAATGGTAGAAAGCCCAGAAGGGACACAGCTTCTGTCTCTGGGTGTCAGAGCAGCCCTCAGTTGTGAGCAGGAGTGTTAACACTTGGTCCTCTGGCTCCAGAGGGACCAGGGTCATGGTGAGAGCCACAGGAGAATGTCTGGGCACTGGAGGATGATGACTGCCTCAAAGCACAGCTGCCAGCCCTCGGCTGTGCTAGAGCAAGGAAGCTGGGCCTTCAGGGCCCCCTAGCGGACAGGGGAGGTGTCCATGTTAGGAAAAACTCAACTGGCGTGACCAGCACTGTGCACATGCCTTGTTAAATCTTCCTTTGCATCCCATGAGGCCCACAGTTCTGTCCCACCAGACGAAGGAACCTAGATCTAAGGAAAGGGAAATGGCCACCTGGGGTAACTAGGAAGGAGCAGCAGTATTGGATGGGGTGGACAGTCCTGCAAAAACAATAGTAAGTCACAAGCTCTGACTTCCTGGCTTTTAGTTCTGTAGGGAGGATATAGTAAGGGGAGAAAAAAATGCCCTGTGGGGTATGAGAGAGAGAGAGAGAGAGAGAGAGAGAGAGAGAGAGAGAGAGAGAGAGAGTGTGTGTGTGTGTGTGTGTGTGTGCATTCAGAGGTATCATAGGAGATTCCTTAAAACCTTCTCAATAAGCTTCCCCAGTGACAGTTTCCCCAGATCGCCTTAGTAAAATAACCTGGAGATCAGAGCGACTGGCCTGAGAGCTGGATGGTCAGAAGCTCCAAGCTCCCTTTCCTTTCCTCTCATTGGGAAAGCTGGTTACTTTTGCCCCCCGGAATGTGTTTCGCCCCCTCATTTTCCTTTTCTCTACAGATACAGTACCTGGACTCCATGAATGGGGAGGATCTACTTCTGACCGGGGAAGTGAGCTGGCGCCCTCTGGTGGAGAAGAACCCTCAGAGCTTCTTGAAGCCCCATGCTCCTACCTACAATGATGAGGGTCTCTGAGTGGCTGATCCCTCCAGGCTGCTGGCCAGCTGGCTCTGAAGAACTGTGGCAAGAGAGGTGCTTGCTTTTCCCAGGACCCTGCAGAAAGTGGCCTGAACTGACCTTTGAACAGCATCTGTCAAATACCTGGCCCATTTGAATTGATTTTCCTCTTCGTGTGCCCAGGAGTCCGATCTGGTGAGGGTATAATGCTGAGAGAATCTCAAGCTCTTCTGAGGTGATGTCTCCCTCAAGAGGAGCCCTCAGAGCTGGTCATGGTGGTGCACACTATAAACCCATTACTCTGGGAAGCTAAGGCAGGAGGATTGCAAGTTCAAGCCCAGCCTGGGTGACTTAATGAGAACCAGCCTCAAAATAAATAATAGGCGGGCCAGAGACTTAGCTCAGTGGTTCCGGCGCCTGCCTCGCAAGCGCGAGGTCCTGAGTTCAATCCCTGGTAGCCACATACAATGTTGGGCATGGTGACTCACCCCCACCAGCAATCAATACCACATACGCAGTGCCGGGCATGGTGGCTCACTCCTGTAATCCCAGCACTCAGGAGGCAGAGGCAGGAGGATTACTGAGTTCGAGGCTTGCCTGGGCTACATAGTGAGCTCAGGGCCAGCCTGAACTACAAAGTGAGACCCTGTCTCAAAAAATTTAAAAATAAATAAATAAATAATAGGCACAGGGCTGGGGATATAGCTCAGTGCAAAAGCCCAGGGTTCAATCCCCAGTCCTGCAAAAACAATAAGAAAAATCATCAGAGGAGTCCCAAGTAAGAGCTCCCTAACATATGCTCCCTAAACCCCTTCAGCAGCTTTTCCTAAAGGAAGGGTTGGAGGAGACAGAAAGGGGTCCCCCTGCCACCAAAGAGCTGTGGTGGCCTGGAGCTGTTTTTAATGTGCCATGTCAAGTGAGTAGCCACACTCAGTGCCCCGGCTTTGAGCCATGGGGTCAGGTTGGCCATTAGAGGAACAGACTTATCTCTGTCATGGCTTTTCTTTACTCTAGAGTCTTCTCAGGAACTTAGTGAGACTGTGACTGCCTAAGCACAGAAGTACTTCCCAGCTCAAAGACAGGGAAAGGGGAGAAGTCAGGTCTGTACTGCTGCTTTTGCCTTCAGTTCACAAGACATGTCACTGTCTGGCCAAGGCACAGCCTGCCAGGCCGCCTGCATCCTCTGATACCCAGGATGCCTGTGATATCCAAGGGGCTTGTCACATCCTAAGTCATCCAGAAAGAAGCCTCAGGAACAAAGGTCCTTTGTTACTGCCCAGTGAATTGAGTGAGGAACATGCTGCTTTTTCTTTCTTGGCCTTCCCTTATATGAATGTTGGGGTGAAAAGAATGACCTCCTGGCCTCATTACACCATCCCAGGACCTAGCCCTGTGCCCAGCTTTCTGCCCATTTCCCAGCTTCTGGAGTCCATGCTGTAGAGCCACCTGGCCAAGCACTGGAGGACCAGTCCCTTGCTCCCTGGGAGTGTGGGTCCCCTCTTAGGGGATTTTCTTACACTGAAGTAAGGGGGCGGGGAGCCGTCCTGCCCCTCCCTCCCCATCAAACTTCCTTCGTTGAACTTGCTATAAAATGAGTCATATAAAGAAACCCTATACGGGTGAGGTATATCCCACTTCTGTGAAAACATTACAAATCAAGCCACCTTCTCTCAGTTTATTTAAGATGCTTTTGTGACAAGCGGGGCTCTAGAGTGAAGCCTCCTCTGTGTGTGTGAGATAATAACACCTTGTAACTCATTACAGCTGGGCACTATTTACATAAACCAGAGCCAAGCCAGGGAGGAATTTGCTGATTAATTTATTTTTAATGGAGTGAAGTATACCATGCACCAAAATAAACTTTACTGTGTGTACCTAACTGCTCCTGGCATGGATGGAAAAATTAATGGAACAGATTTTGGCTCCCAGCTCTGCACATTAATTCATATATAAAAGTTATTTGAGCGTTAACCCATTTGCTGCCCAGGGCAGCTCCCCAGCCACATTACTCAGCCCGTAGCACCGGTTTAGCTACCGGGCTTGCCTTAGAATCCTGGAACCTCAGATCTGCAGGGAACAGGCCAGCCCTGGTCCAAAACTTGACTGTTCTGCTTAATATCCACACTGGATGTCCATGCAGGCCACAGATGGATCCCCCAGCCACAAGTAGATGGTCTCTGCCTGTGGAGGATTGAGTAATCATCAGATACAGCAACTTGTAACCTGGAGCTGTGTTTGGAAGAGTCAAATGGGATCTGTTACGTCGGTGATATCTCAAGAGCCTCACTTTCTGGCCATCAGCATCTTTCACTGGCCACACCAACCCCTCTTCCTTTCAAGATAAAATCTGATTCCTTGGTGGCTACGGGCTCTTCTTCCCGGCCTCCAGCCAAGCCTATTTTTATGGACCTCTAGCCCATTTCTTCCCTGGGCAAAGTGAAGCCCCGTGAGGTTACCTGAGGGGACCATACAATGTGACCTCTACCTAGACTGCACCTCCCGCTGCTAAAATCCCTAGCTTCCTGGAGGGTGACCAATTCCTGCCCCCCAGCCTAGCCCCTCCATAGTGCTCCTTACAGTGTACTCTGGGCACTTAGCACCTCCCATGCTGCACTGCGAGCTGCTTCGTTCAGAGTGAATACCACATTGGTCACTTCACTTTCCCAGTGTCCAGAACGGAGGTTGGCTCACAGCCAGCATCTCTGGATACTTTGTTAAATTGCAGAACAAATGGCCAAGTTATCACTCATTACCAGTACAAGCCCAACAAAAAAGGTCATTCTCCAACTGACCTATAATTCAGCTTATTTTAACAATAATACTAAGCCAGGTATAGTGGCATATGCCTGCAATTTTAGCTACTCAGACGAGGTCTGGTGCATTCAAGGTGGTATGGCTATAGACAATCCTAGCTACTCAGGAGGCTGAGGCAGGAGAATCACAAGTTGAGGCTACTCTGGGCAATTGAAGGAGATGCTGTCTTAATAAATGGCTTGAGGTGATAGGGATTTAGCTCAGAGGTTCCAGTGCCTGCCTAGCTTGCACAAGGTCCCTGTTTCATCCCTGGTAACCACATACAACAATACTAGGTGTGGTGACTCACTCCCACCAGCAATCAGTACCACATACCACAATGCCAGGCGTGGTGGCTCATGCCTGTAATCCCAGCATCAGAGGCAGAGGCAGGAGGATTACTATAAGTTCAAGGCTTGCTTGGGCTACATAGTGACCCCAAACTACAAAGTTTGAACTACAAAGCGAGATCCTCTCTCAAATAAAGGGCACTTGCCTGATATGTGCAGCACTCTTGGCTCAAACTCAAAGAAAAGCAGTGCTAGGGTTGGAGATTTAGCTCAGCGGTTCTGGCGCCTGCCTCGCAAGTGCAAGGTCCTGAGTTCAATCCCCAGTAACCACATACAATGCTGGGCATGATAACTCATGCCCATCAGCAATCAATGCCACAGTGCCGGGCGTGATGCCTCACGCCTGTAATCCCAGCATTTGGAAGGCAGAAACAGGAGGATTGCTGAGTTTGAGGCTTCCCCGGGCTACATAGTGAGCTCAGGGCCAGCCTGAATTACAAAGCAAGACCCTGTCTCAAAAAAAAAAAACAAAAAACCTAAAGTATTTAACTCCTCCTTTGGCCTTAGCGTGGAATCCCAAATTAAAAGCTCCATTCTAAAGTAAATTGTTGTACAAAACAAGTAAAGGGGGGCTGGGGATTTAGCTAAGTGGTTCCAGTGTCTGCCTCACAAGTGCAAGGTCCCCTGAGTTAGATCCCTGGTACCACATACGACAGTACTGGGAGTGGTGACTCAGGCCCATAATCCCAGCAATCATGAGGCAGAGGCAGGAGGATTGCTGTGAGTTGAAGGCTTGCCTGGACTACAAAGTGAATTCAGGGCCAGACTGAACTACAAAGCAAGACCTTGTCTCAAAAAAAAAAAAAAGTGTATGGCATCTTGCTCCCCAGGAGACTGCTCTTTATGAATGATCTTGTCACCTATTTATGCTCTACATAGAAAAGATCACAGCAAGAGACACAATTATAAGAAAACTATTATGCCAGGCATGGTGGCTCACACCTGTAATCCCAGCACTCGGGAGGCAGAGGCAGGAGGATTGCTGAGTTCGAAGTTTGCCTGGACTACACAGTGAGCTCAGGGCCAGCCTGAACTACAAAACAAGACCCTGTCTCAAAAAATATATAAATATTTAAAAAAATAAAAGACTGACTTTGATACCCAGCACCACAAAAAGAAAAAAAAAAGTTTAACAACCCAGATGTCCATCAACTGGAGAGTGGATAAAGTAGATGTGGTTTTTTTTATAAAATGGAGTATTACTCTGTTGTAAAGAACAAGTTTCATTCATTTATGTGCAAATGGACACACCTTGAGGACACACTAATAAGTGAAATAAATAGATCACAGATATGTAAATACCATATCTCTTTCCTGGTATGAGAACCTTTAGATGTAAATAAGTTCTAGAATGTATGATAGATTTTGTGAATAGGAAACACTCAAAGGGAATGTAGTTGGGGAAAGTAATGAGGGGAAAGAATATGATTTGCAAAGAAAAGGAAACCACATGTATACAGGGGGTTGGAGGGCTTATAGGGTGGGTAGGGATATGGGTAAAAATGAGAATTAACTCATGTCTCATACTGGTATAAATTCCCCAATGTTGAGTGTGATTGTGAGCTGTCTATAAAATGTACCAATAAACAATTCAATTAAAAAAAGAAAAAAAATATTCCCAAAAGAAGCTTCAGTGAATAATACCTCTAAGATTTAGTTTTATCTAAAATTTTTTTTTGGCTTTTGAGACAGGGTCTCGCTTTGTAGTTCAGGCTGGCCCTGAGCTCACTATGGTGCCCAGGCAAGCCGCCGCGAACTCAGCAATCCTCTTGTCTCTGCCTCCCAAGTGCTGGGATGACAGGCATGAGCCACCACGTCCGGCATTGTGGTATGCGGTGTTGATTGTTGGTGGGCGTGTCTCCACGCCCAGCATTATATGTGGTTACCGGGGATCGAACTCAGGACCTTGCGCTTGCGAGGCAGGTGCCGGAACCACTGAGCTAACCCTCCGGCCCTATCTAAAATTTTTAAATAATCAGTGATCAGTATTTCTTGCATCAAGTTGAGATAAGACCAGGCCATGACTCAGCCATTTTTTTTTTTTTTTGGAGACAGGGTCTCGCTGTGTAGCCCAGCAGTCAGTCTTGTGTAGTCACAGCAATCCTCCTGTCTCAGCCTCCCAAATGCTGAGATTATAAATGTGCACCACCATGCCCAGCTCAGCCACTATTTTCTGAATTTGCCATGTGCCAGACCCTGCTTGATGTTGTCACTTGTTATCTCGTTTAATCCTCGGTGACAGTCCTATGAGGAATTAAGTTCATGTTACAGCCGAGGGAAACAAGCTCAGGAAGGCCCAGATTTATTCCGCATGCAGGTTCATGTGGCTCTGACATGAACAGCCTTCTGTTTTTGTTCTAGACTGGGGTTCTAGAGAGAGAAAGGGGCAGTGATGCTGTAGTTAGGAAGTGGAAAGAAACCTAAGGCAATATTCCAGTGCACATGCACAACGAACTGGAAAAATCACCGCAAGAAGTTTAGGAATCAGAATGGCCTTTGAGACTGTCAGGACACAGCGAGCACAGTTCAGGGAGGTGGGAAGAAGCACAGCAAGCGAGCTCCCGGGGAAGGCATGGCACCGGAAGCTCCTCAGACCCAAGCGGGCTGCGGCTGCTACGGGAAGGAACGGTTGTGGAGCCCAAGGGGCCATGAGTCTGGTGTAGCCTGGAGATTACGTTACCTCAGAGGCACCAGGGAGCCTGTGTACTCTGGTGGGTTGCGGCTGACAGGCGCAGACTGCATGGCACTGCCCAGGAGGACTGGCCTGACCGGGAAGGGAGTCCAGGTGCCAAGGCACCTGAAGAAGGGGAGCAATCTCAGTGAGGCGCTGCCCAGGGCTGGAGATGGCACTGTCTAGAGGAGGCTGAGGGGGAAGACAAGAATCTTTGTGTTCTGGCTCCGAGTGATGATTCCAGCACCGTGTGAGGAGGCAGGGCAGGGTGCTGCCCACCGTGCCGTGAGGAGACAGTGCAGTGAGAAGATGTGGCTCGCTGCTGCAAGGTGACCCTGAGCAGGAGCAGGTCTGAGCCCCCCATTGCTTTGGACACCCCCTCGAGGAATCTGTCTGAGGAGCCGGGCTGGTAGGAGCGGACTTCAGGCAGTAGGGCTACCTTGGGAGAGCAAGGGCACGGCTGTGTGTCGGGGTGGTAGGGGCTGGGCATGAGGACACTGGCCCCGTCTGGGTAGAGAAGGGTTACTTGCATTCCCAAGACCGAGACCGAGACCGGACCGGACCGGGACCGGGAGTTCCTGGAGGTGGAGGGAGGCCAGTGATGGGGGCGGGGAGCACTTCCAGGAGGTGGTGGGAAGAGCAGGAAGCCACACAGAAGGCAGCATCTGGAGAGGAAGCCAGGAGCCGGGTGGGGGCCACTTCCAGAAGGGCTCTCAGTGAGCCTTTCTTTAGAGAACGGGCCAGGGAGTGACCCCAGGAGGCGTAAAGGTTTCCACTGTGTTCCAGGAACACAGTCGTTGAGAGAATACAGGCCGTAAAGTGTAATACAAAGGCCAAATGTGGGAGCATCATCTGTTGGTATCTTGGGAGGTACTGGGTGAGGAGAATGGAGGCACAGACAGGATTAGGAGCGCAGGTGAAAGCTCAGGGATTTTCAGCTAGGTTCTCCAGACTCATGTGAAGGGAGGAGGATTCGGAAACGCAGTGCACTTATCAAAGCAGGAAACTTCAGGGAACGCGGAGGATTCTTGTAATCAGATCCCTTGGAAAGGAAGCCTGGTCTTGAAAACATGGCCTGGCCTTGGTAGGGATGAGGGAACCATCTTCCGAAATGAGAGATGAGGGGGGCAGATGGGGGGAAAGGGGCTCCTAAGGTGAACCTGGAAATAAAAGGAAAGCTCCTGCCGGCTGGTTTTGATGCCTAGGAGGTCCGGAGTCTGTTGGCCGCTGGGGTGCAGTGGAGGGAAGGATGCTGGCAGGTTTATGGGCAGGGAGGGGTAGCCCTGAAGGGTTTGGACTCTGCCCTGGGGACAGTCCTCTTGTATTGCTGCCCTGGTCCTCCCCACTTCCAGGCTCTCCCCGCTGTGTCCATCATGCCTTGCCCGCCCCACCCAGATTTGCTCTTAGGAGCAGGGCAGACCTCGGGCCCCTGGCCCCCTCTCCCCACTCCCTGCTGCCTTGGTGCTAACTGCCCATCAAGGGTTTCTGTGGCTTCCAGAGACCTCTCCTGAGCCACGTTGCTGAGTCTGGGACCCAGGTTCTGCCCACATCAAGCCCTCCTTTCCCTCTGTGGAGAGAATAGCTGGAGACCCTGGCAGAAGAACCTCTAAAATGCATATCCAGGCACCAGCCTGTCATGTCAGCAGGGACAGACTACAGTGACCGTGCCAAAGAGAAACCTCCTGCCCAGTCGCCCTTAGACAGCTGGCCAGATGAGCCCAGAGAGCCCCACGCAGGGCCCCCATCTTGGCCTGCCAGCTAACCTGCTCCTCTTCCCCTCGTTTTCCCTCTCCCTGCATCCAGAAAGGCTCTTTCACCTCTCGGCCCCACCTGAGGCAGCCAACCTGCCACAGGGCTGTACTCTAGTTGAGGTTGGGGGCGGGGACATGGCTCCTCTAAGGCTCCAGAATGGGACATGAGCTCTACAGGCCAAGCACGTAGTTTATACTTCAGCTTTTAATCTGTGGTTTATAATTATTTAAGAGTCTGTCTTGGCCACTAAACTGAGTTCCTCCAGGGCAGAGATGAACTCTTACTCATCTTTGAGCTCCCAGTGCTGTGTAAAGTAGGCATTAAGTCTATTTTGGGTGGATTGGCTGGTCAGATGGAGGGAACAGGATGACCAAGGAGAGGTAGCTAGGAAAATAGTGAGACCTTCAGGGTCAGAGGATAGCATCTCTTCCATGCTCCTCTCAGGTGGAGAGCAGAGAGAAGACACCAAAAAGATGACCTCAGAGCCCGCTGCTTTGGGCTGGGGACACAGCTCAGTGGTAGAGTGCTAGCTTGGCATACACAAACCCTGAGCACAATCCCTAGCATCACAACAACAAAACAATAAATAAGACACCTTTGTTAAGACGGCTGACAGAGGCAGACTTCCCCTTTATGAGTGGAGAGGCCTCTCTGTAAATTTACTGTGTAGATGTGGGTAGAGAATGTGCTATTTTTGCATATGTCAGGGAGAGGAAGGGGAAGGGAGGAGAAGGGGAGGGGGGAGAGAGAGAGAAAGAGAGGAGAGGCTCTCAGCCTGCTCCTTCCTAATCACCAATCAGGCGGATCATCATATCCTTCCTCTTCCCTTGGTAGCAGAGGACAGAGTGGAGATAGTCTCATCCCAGAGGGTAGAGGGGAAATTCTCTCTTGTGGAAACAAGTCTCCACCATTAGATGGGATGAGGTGACGGTGCCGAGGGGTGTGTGGGTGAAAGCACAGGCCAGGCTGTCACTTAGACCCCAACACCGTCACCTTTCTGAAACAGAATCCCCAAATGTCCAGATGCTACAGAGGGGTGTGAAAGCTCAAGTGTACGTGGAAGGAGAGAGGCCCGTATGTGCTCTGAGCCGGATGGAGTGAGAGGCCAGACCCAGGGGCCAGGGAGGGGATGACCAGCCACTCTCCACTGACGTGGCCCGGCCGGCCAACCCTGGTGTAGAAGGAGCAAGGGACTGAGCAGGAGCCCCTGTGGCCGTCACTGAGCCTTACCATTTCACGTCTGAAAAGCTCGGCAGTTCAGCACGAACTGAGCCACCCAGGCTGCCCTCAGTCAAGCACCTGCTGCAGGTCAGCACATTTCTCAGGGTAGCCTGGTGATGAGGGTGCTGTTGGCCCCATTTCACAGACTGAGCTTCTGTGACTCTGGCAAGTTCAGCTCACCATTGCTCTGACCAGGGGTCTCAGTCTGGTGGCACAGCCACAGCCCTGGGGGACCAGCCTTTGGCTGTGAGGATAACTCAGAATCCTGAGGACATATGTGGTGGGCAGGGGGCATGCGTTGCCCCATTGGTTGCTCCCAGAGGGCTGGTGCTGTACTCTGGGCCACGCTCTCCAGCTTCCTAAGACCTCGCTGCAGTCATCTGTAACAAGGTCCTCGGGGCTCCCTCCTTAGAAGGTGGCTCTAGTGACCTTCCCAACAGCACCTTTCCCTGCACCTCCCAGGACATACTGGCCCTTCTCCAGTCTAGGTACCCTACTTGTCAGCTGGCACCACCTGGAACTTTCCCCAGCTTAGCTGCTGGGCTCAGCCAGCCTCAGGGGCACCTCACCACTTTCTCCCTTTTCTCTAAGGCTCTGCCTTAGTTTAGGACACGCGGGGCTCTCTGGTTGCCCTTCTACCAGAGTCCTGTCTCCCCTGACCTCGGGGTGCCACGGTGAAGGTGTGTGGCAGTGCTGGCATCAGTGCAGCCACTGTTGGAGGCCGCAGTCAGCCTCTGCCGCCATCTTCCCCACATGAATCAACTGCCCAGACGCCACTTGGTGGGCAGAGACAGCAGATGAGGCTAAGTGGCCCCCGGGAAGACTGGGCAGTGATAGGCAGGCGCCTGACACAGCTGCCGAACAGGAAAATATTTTCCTTCCTCTTAATAATAGTCATTAAGGGGCTTATGCACCACACGCTGCAGCTGCAGCCAGGGGCTGGGCTTGGGTCTGTCCGTGTGGCTTCCATCGCCCGGGGCCAGCACCCCAAGGCCAGGTCTACCTTTTGACTCCCCTCTGTCTACCCTCTCCTGAGCCTCTACTCACCAGCTCCTGGGGAGCATGGCTGGATTCGATGTCCATGCTGTTATCACCAGGATGTCAGGGATTCCCAGGACCCTTTCTCCTCAGCTCAGGCCTCTCACCCCTTCCCCTTTTAGTTCAGCTCCCTGTAAAGTCCTGGCCACACTGCCCACACTCAGCGCACAAATAATCTGCGTGTGCACACACACACACACACATGCAGACACACACACATATATAATTATATACTCTGGCATGTGGCTAGATATTAAAGACAGCCAAGCAGGCACACAAAATCACAGATACTACATACACATACGTATGTGCACAGGTAGTTTTGTAGACACACACATATTTAGTTAAACTATAAGAAATTGCCAGTTTCGGTGATTTTTTTTTTTTTTTTTTTTACTTACAAACAAAAGTGGAATTTTTTTGTTTTTGTTTTTTTTTTTTTTTCCTTTTTGGAGACAGGGTCTCGCTTTGTAGTTCAGGCTGGCCCTGAGCTCACTATGTAGCCCAGTCAAGCCTCAAACTCAGCAATCCTTCTGTCTCTGCCTCCCGAGTGCTGGGATGACAGGCGTGAGCCACCACGCCCGGTTTTGTTTTTGCTTTCTTGAGACAGTGTCTCACTATGTAGTTCAGGCTGGCCTTAAACTTGCAGGAATCCTCCTGCCTTATCCACCTAAATGCTGGCTTACTGGCATGCCTCAACATGCTCCACTGCTAAAAAATATTTAGACTTGTTTTTTGAGACAAGATCTCACTGTGTCATTCAGGTCGGCCTTGAACTCATTCTGTAGCCCAGGCTGGCCTCAGACCCGCAGCAATCCTCCACACTGAGCCTCTGAGCGCTGGGTTCACAGGCGTGCACCACCATGCCTGGCTTGGAATTTTTTTACTTAACATACAAAAATTTAGTATGAACTTGGGCATGGAGGGAGGTTCTCTACAAAAATAGAGAACCAAATAAGAAAAAGAGTACAAAACCATAGGGATATGGGTAAAAATAAGAATTAACTCGTGTCATACACTGGTACAAATTCCCCAATGTTGAGTGTGATTATGAGCTGTCTATAAAATGTCACAATAAAGAGTCTATTAAAAAAAAAAGAATACAGGGCCGGAGGGTTAGCTCAATGGTTCCAGCGCCTGCCTCACAAGCGCAAGGTCCTGAGTTTGATCCCCAGTAACCACATACAATGCTGGGCGTGGAGCCTCACGCCCACAAACAATCAATACCACATACCACAGTGCCGGGTGTGGTGGCTCACGCCTGTAATCCCAGCACTCGGGAGGCAGAGACAGGAGGATTGCTGAGATCAAGGCTTGCCTGGGCTACATAGTGAGCTCAGGGCCAGCCTGAACTGCAAAGCGAGACCCTGTCTCAAAAAACAAAACAAAAAAAAGAATACAGAACCGAATTTGTACACCCATGTTTAAGTAACATTGTTTACAATAGCCAAAAGCCGGAGGCAGCTCAGGGGACCCTAAATGAATGAATGGATATGCAATATGCAGTACATCTGGGGCTCAGGATGTATATAGCTCAGGGGCAGAGTACCTGTCTAGAGCGCATCAGATCCCCAGAACCACGCACAAACTACCCAAACACAGTGGAATATTAACTGTGGAACTTGACGTTCTACTAAGTGAAATAAGCCAGCCACAAAAAGGAAAGTGCCCTATGATTCCATTTATAGGAAGTTCCATAAGTAAGCAAATTCGGAGAGACAAGAAGTGGAATGGTGCTTGCTTACCAAGGTGCAGGGTAGGGAGACAGAAATGGTGAGTTGTTTCATGGGTGTAGAGTTCCAGCCCTATGAGATGATAAAGGAGTCCTGGAGGTGAGGAGTGATGAGGGCTGCACAACAGTCTGAACGTACTTAATGACACTGAAATGCACCTAAAAATGGTTAAAATGGTAAATTCTATGTACATTTTGCCACTATTACAATGAACAAGATAACAGGGTCAAAAATATGTTCCAGCTGATACAAATACACTGGAAATAAACAGCAATCAATGCACAAGGTGCCGGGGATTTAGCTCAAGTGGTACCGTGCCTACCTTGGAAGCACAAGGGCTGGACTTCAATCCCCAGTAACACCAAAAAACAACCCCAAAACAGCAGTGCACAAACATGCCTCCCTTCCTCTTGGGACCCATTCTCCAACCCAGGTAAGGTCCTGGTTCTCCCTTCTCCCCTCCAAGCAAATCTGGAGATAAGGCCCTAATGAGGGCCCTGTCACCTCTGTTGCCCCCACCACTCATCCAGTCCCACAGTCTAGCTTTGTTTACCCAACTCCTTGCTACTCTTACAGCCTCTCTGCCTCCAGGGAAGGGCCTCCTGAGAGAGCCTGGTGCTCCAGTTTCTGCCCCTGGGCCTGGACTGGGCTGGGCTGGCAGCCTTTCAGCTCCTGGCCTATAGCTCCCCAATGTCCCCTGGGGCCCCTTTCCTCTCAGCCCCCCAGCAAGGCAAAGCTGTGTTGTTCCCTTGTCGAGGGCAGGGTCACTGACCAGATAAGCCACAGTCAGTACTGAATAGGGTTCGAGGCCTGGTTTTAAGGCCTCTACTCTCTCTACTACCCTCATCAAGTGGTGAGCACTTGTCCCTAACAGGGCCTCTCTCTGTAGCTGTCACCTTCTCCAGAACAAAGCCTTTCTGCTGTCCTAAGGACAAGTCAAGAAAGCTCTGGGACTTTGGCCCTTGTTGGGACACAGATGCCCGCCCTACTTGCCTCCTGCCCTTGCTGTGTCCTGTCTGAAACCTCTGGCACTGTACCCATTTAACATTTAGGCCCAGAGTAGGGGAGGAAGGCTGAGGACTGGCTCCCACCACCCAAGATTCCTCCTGGAAAATGAGGCTTCTGGAGCAGCATGTCTCACAGGTAGGCCTCAGCCCACTGCCCCGGTGTCCCCAGACTTCCTCAGCACCTCAGACCTTCTGGCTCAGGATCTCAGCATGTAGAGTCTGCGGGATGTATGTTTTAACATTTTCAGGGCATTCCTGGGACAGGATGAGGACTCTCCTTCCATCCTCTGTGGAGGGTGGATGGGCTCCGAGCCTGAATGGGGCAGAGGCCTCTGGTGGGGAGTGGCAAGCCGATGAGGAGAGCTGAGTAGCGGAAAGATCAGTGTTAATGTCACTGGCAGTTTTGTGTGATACTCAATCCAGCTCTCACTTGGGGCCTGTGTACTATGGGGCAAGACATGCAGTCCCCTGGTGGTGTTTGGGGTCATAACCGCTGTCTATGTTACTGGTTTGGGTCAGTTCATGTAATGGGGCATGAGCCAGATGTGCAGTCTCTGGCTGGGCTTGTGGTCCCTTCCTGTAACAGGAGAACTGCTGAGTTTGAGGCCCCTGGGGCTAGATAGTAAGTTCAAGGCCAGCCTGAACTATAGACAGACCTTATCTCAAAAAACAAAACAAAACAACCCCCCCAAAACTGAAAATGTATGCTCTGACCAAGATAGAGGAAAAAGGAAAGGAAGAGAGGGGAAATAAAAAGAATTAAAATGTTATGTACATGTACTACCATGCCAGGATGAATATAATCGTTACATACCACAAACATGTACTAATGAAATTAAAAAATAAGATTAAGATACATGTTTTTTTTAAATGTGTGATCTGCATGTATCAGCCTGAGGCCCAGGTCTGCATGTCAGTCAGCTGTCAGTCGATGTATCAGCTTGTGCATTCATGTCTTTTCTCTGGGTGTCTTGAGTCATCCACCCCGTGGAGAGAGAGAGAGAGAGTGTGTGTGTGTGTGTGTGTGTGTGTGTGTGTGTGTCCCTGAGCAGGCTCAGCCCCTCTGGACTGCCTCCAAGCTCCGTGGTCCCTAGAAGGTCAGGGCTGGAGACCTGCTGGGAGCCTGGTGGGATGGGGTGGTGCCGCTGGGCTGGGGAGGGTGGTAGATGGCAGTGCACTGAAGGCCGAGCACTGCTGCTTGCCAGGCAGGCGAGTCCCGACACAGGCAGGCAGGTGGGGCTGACCTGACAGGTTCCAGAGGCCAGGGGCAATGGGGCGGAGCATAGCTCTAATTTAGGGTGGCAACAAGGTGGGGGCCCTGCCTCACAATGGGAGGGCCCGAGAGAGGCAGTGCAGCTAGTACCCTCTTCCTGCTGCAGCCGACTCAGGTGCAGGCAATGGAGCCTGCTGGCAGGTGAGACAGCCAAGTGGCCAGGCATGTTCGGAGGTCTCGGGCCTGGGGGGGCCCAGGGAATGGCAGGACCCCTGCGGGGCCGAGTGGAGGAACTGAAGCGGCCCTGGCGGCGAGACAGCTCACCCCTGGTGCTGCAGCACAGCGAGGCAGCTAGGTTGGCAGCTGATGCCCTCCTGGAACGGGGCGAGGCTGGCTACCTGCAGGTCATCTCCGAGGAGCGGGAGCTGCCCTTCCTGAGTGCTCTGGACATGGACTACATGACCAGCCATGTTCGTGCGGGTCCGGAGCTCAGCGAGCCCCAGGGCCCAGAGGCCGCAGGGCCTGACCACCTCAGCCAGCTCTCTGAAGTCACCTCAGGCACTTACTTCCCCTTGGCCTCTGATGTAGACCCTCCAGACCTGGACCTGGGCTGGCCTGAGGTTCCACAGGCCACGGGCTTCAGCCCCACGCAGGCTGTGGTCCACTTCCAGAGGGACAAGGCCAAGAACATCAAGGACTTGCTGCGCTTTCTCTTCAGCCAGGCCTGCAAGGTAAGGGCTTCAGCTTTTCAGGGATTCACCTCGCACAGGCCCATGGAGACCCACAGAGGGAGGGGGCCAGCTCAAGCTCGCATAGAACTTACATGCAGCACTGGGACTAGACCTCTTCTGGGACAGCAAGCTGTGAGAGAGAAGGCATATGTTTTATTTCCTTTGGTAACTCCTTGGCATTCAAGAGCATTATGGGTAAGCACAGAGCAGGGCATGACTTCTAGGACCCCACAACACTCCTGAGAATGCAAGTGAAGTTGTGCATACTGCAAGAGGTCCTTACTGCATGTTCTTAAAAGGGAGTCCACAGCTTTCATCAGATTCTCAAACTTTTTTTTGTTGTTTGAGATAGGGTCTTGCTTTGTAGTTCAGGCTGGCACTCAGCTCACTATGTAGCCCAGGCAAGCTTTGAACTCAGCAATCCTCCTGCCTCTGCCTCCGGAGTGCTGGGATTACAAGCATGAGCCACCACGCTCAGCACTGTGGTATTTAGTATTGATTGCTGGTGGGTGTGAGTCACTACATCCAGCATTGTATGTGGTTACTGGGCTCGAACTCAGGGCCTTGCACTTGCGAGGCAGGCACTGGAACCACTGAGCTAAATCTCCGGCCCAAGATTCTCAAACTTTTATGACCCTCCCCCCAACCTAAGAATACAAACTCGGGGAACATCTGAGCCACCACCTTGACTTAGAGGAAGAAATTGAGCCCAGGGAGGTGCTGGGAAACCAAATGTGCCTTGCCCTGATGTGGTGTTTCCCGGCAGGCCTGAAAGGTGGGGGAGACACTGAGGTTTGTAAGCCTCAGAATGGTCTCGAGGCCTAGGTGTTTGGCTCTGTACTGAGGAGCAGAGAGGGGTGGAAGTTGCTGGGCTCAGGGGAAAGAGAATCCAGAGAGCGGACAGAGGTAGTCACGTGTGGAGAGACTCAGTCACACAGCAACATAGCTTCACTCCTGGAGCCCCAGTTTGTATTTGGGGGGAAG
This sequence comes from Thryonomys swinderianus, assembly GCA_004025085.1. Lineage (NCBI taxonomy): Eukaryota > Metazoa > Chordata > Mammalia > Rodentia > Thryonomyidae > Thryonomys > Thryonomys swinderianus. The sequence goes on from PVIC010010656.1 coordinate 36,823, forward strand.
GGAACAGACTCAGTGACTCCCAGCAGGACCTGAGGTATGGTTAGGCTCTTGCAGCAGAGATGAGGATGTTGGGATCTGTCAGTACCTCCCTAGCCTTACCGGCAAGCCTGGCTGTGCCCTAGGCAGGGAAGAGTCAGGCCCGATTGGCATCAGGAACAGGGTTATTAGGGAGGCTGTTGCTGCTGTCATCACCATCCTCTTTGATCTTTCCCACCTGCCCTTGTTCCTCTCACAGCCAAGCCTCTGCTGTGGACTAGGGTTACTCCCCCACTGCCCTGCCTATTCACCCCCATTTAGACCCCTCCAGTCCTGTGCTAGGAACTCAGGCTACCAGGCTGGACTGTCACAACCTCCTTGGGTGACCCTGGGAAGTACTTCTTTCCCCATGGCCACTGTCCTCATTTGTTAAGCAGGCAGCAGGAAAGGCACATTTATTGAGCTTCTGTTGTATCTAGCATTTTCACAGTTAATTTCCTGTAACTCAGAGATGCAGCTATCATTATCTCCATTTAGCAGATGAGGAAGCTGAGGTTCTGGAGGTGAGCAGCTTGTCCTGGGCCCTACCTCTCGCAAGTGGCAGGGCTGGGGTTTGAACTCAGATCTGTATGGCTCCAGAGCTGCAGTGCTAGGCTGTCTGTATCTTCCACCTCTTGTCTCTGCCCCGAAGAGGATAATCTTGGTAGATACATGCAGAGAGAAGAAGGGACAGCTGGAGGACTGGGGTGTTTCAGAGGCTCCTCTGAAGCAACAACTTATGTGAGAGGCACGAGCTCCTGTCAACCGAGTAGGACACCTGGTTCCATGAATGTAAGGCATCACATCGGGCTTTTGCAGCTTTGCAGGGAAACTGAGGCAGGCCTGGCAAAGGCACTGGACATCCAACAACTGGCTTTCAGTTCTCTCCTGAGAGGGGCATCTCAGCTAGCTAGGCCCTGGGCCAGACCTCACCTGGGATGAAATGAGTGTCCAGGCCTCAACATGGAGTAAGACTTTGGGCTAGCACAGCTGAGCCACAGGTTATTTTTGAGAATTCGGTGACAAATACTCTGTCCACAGAAAAGTACACACAAAGACTCAAATGAAGGGCTCAAAACAGCCAAAGCCCCCCACGCTCAGGTTAAGAACCCTGACGCAGGCATCACTAAAAGCCCATCCATCTGGACATTCTCTCACACTCCAGCCTTCTAGCTATCAATCCCCTATTCTTGGGCATCCAGGTTGGTCTGGATGCGGATAGTGGCCAGGTGGGCTTAGCTCTCCTCCTTCCACAGGTGGTGGCTGTGGTGATGGATGTATTCACCGACATGGAGCTTCTGTGTGACCTCATGGAGACCTCTAGCAGGCGTGGTGTCCCTGTGTACCTGCTCCTGGCGGAGGAGCACCTGAGGCACTTCCTGGAGATGTGCTACAAGATGGACCTCAACGGGGGTCACCTGCCGGTTAGTGTGGGCCAAGGGCTGAGAAGTCAGGAGGGCAGAAGAGCCATTTGGTAGCCAGTGAGCACTGGGGGTCCTTGGGAGTGGGAAACCAGGTCCCTGTAGCTGGGGTCAGAGACCTTTTAGAGCACAGACGTGGCTTAAGCTCCACTTTCTTCAGGCCAACCCCTTAATATTCCCCACCCTTGGCCCAGAACATGCGTGTGCGGAGCACATGTGGGGACACGTACTGCAGCAAGGCAGGTCGCCGCTTCACTGGGCAGGCTCTGGAGAAGTTCATCATCATCGACTGTGAGCAGGTGGTCGCAGGCAGCTACAGGTGAGCAAGCGACAGGGAGAGGAGTCTGGGGTTGTGCCATGGGCTGATAAGGGAATCTTGGTTTCCGCTGTCCATGTCCATTCATCTCTTCTAACATGTTCTGAGCATCTGCCATATTCCAGTTCCCCCACAGGGCTCAGGCCAATGTGGGAGGAAATCATCAGAGGAAGCGCCTACTCTGGTGGAAGGATTACTTGAACGCCTTTGGCATAGAAAGTAACTCTGCACATGGGAAATGGAAAGACTATAGGAACCTGGGCCCTGGTCCATTTTACATGTGGGCCAGTTCAGGCCTCGAGAGGGCAGCCATGTGCACAAGTCCTCTAGGCAGGACGAGGGCAGGCACAGACTCTGGAGATTGAGCTCTGTCCCCACACGACCAGCCTTAGGGGGTGGAGTTTCGGTCCACTTCCCAGCATGCTTCCCTGGTTATGATTCCTGTGGAGCCCCTGGGCCTGCACTTTTCGCTCCTGACCCAGACCCTCTGCCCCCAGCTTCACTTGGCTTTGCAGCCAGGCCCACACCAGCATGGTGCTGCAGCTGAGGGGCCGCATCGTGGAAGACTTTGATCGGGAGTTCCGTTGTCTGTATGCTGAGTCACAGCCTGTGGAAGGCTTTTGTGGCACTGAGGAGTCACTGTCTCCCCGGGTGCTGCGTCCTCCCCCGGTGGGCCTGGCCTTTGGGCCTGGCCTCCCAAGCCCTGCATGCTCCTCACCCTCTAGCACCAGTCTCTGCAGCATCAAGTGCTCACCACCTCTCATGGGCCGCTCTTCCTACCTTGCTCTACCAGGAGGTGGTGGCTGTAGTGACCCTGCCGTGGGGTCTTCACCCCCAGGCCCCGCCCATCGTGAAGGTGGTGGCCAGCCTTTCCTGCATCGACAGCTGTCAGACCCTAACCATGGCTCTCCTCATGGGCCCTACAGGGCCAACCTGGGCAAGCTGGGGGCCTTCCCATGGTCCCAGTCCTCCCCCACCCTCAATCACAGTGGCCCTGGTCCTCTGACCCAGGCGGTGGGGTCACCTCTGCTCCCTCACCCCCGCCCTCTCTTCCACTTTCCTCGGGGATTCCCAGTTCTGTCCCGGCTTCCAGAGAATGGGTTTTCAGGAAGCCAGGAGCCCAGTCCCCCAAGAGGCCACCGGATACTTGGTGCAGCGTTAGAGATGACGGAGGAGAAGAAGGCATCTCTGAGTCAGAGCCATGGCCAGCTGGACCTTTTGGTCCCATTCCCTAGAGCCCGAGAGGGAGGTCCTGACCCTGGGGTTACCCCCAACTCAGGTTCCCATTGGCCAGGTGAGCAGCCCCCGGAAGAAAGGAGGCTGTCCCTGAGCCAGAGCTACAGCCAGGTAGACCTTTTGCCCCAGACCCAGGAGGCTGGGGGTGCCCACGAGTCAGCAGCACTCAAACATGGTGATGTGACCTCTGAGAACAGGAGGCTGTCCCCAAACCACAGCCATGCCCAGCTGGACCTCCTGGTACAGGACCTCAAGGCCAAGAGTTCCAGAGGGCCTGCTGAAGCCAACTCCCCAGCCAGGCCTGGGAAGCAGGGTCTAGATGAGCGGAGACAGGTGCTGGGTCACAGCCAACTGGACCTCATCACCAAGTTTGGCCCATTCAGGAGTGAGGGGCCTGGGCCCAACGGTCTCCCAGGACCAAGCCCTGCTCGCATGCCTGGCATAGGCCCTGGGGATGAGAAACGGCTGACTCTGGGCCACAGCAAACTGGACCTCATCACCAAATACCATCAGCTGCAGGGGGGCAGGCAGGGACCTGAGCCTGTCCTCCCTGGGGGCCCCACAGGTGGCCATCAGAATGGTAATGGCAATGACCTGTCTGAAAATGAAAAACGGCTGACTCTGGGCCACAGCAAACTGGACCTCATCACTAAGTACAACAAATCCAAGTTCAAGCTGCTCCGAAGTCGCTTTGAATCTTAGTCCTACTTCCTCCATCCTGAGACTTGACTTGTTCAGGTTGTGAACCTTGGGGTGGGAGTGTAAAAATGGGGCTGCACAGGGGAGGCATCTAGAAGTCCAGGTGAGACACTCCTTGGACACAGACATAGACACATACACACACACACACACACACACACACACCCATGCACAAGTAAAGGAAAACCAGAGTTATTGAGTACATACTGTACCTCTCTATGCTGGGCATTTCAGCATAATTACTCTTCTTGCCCATCATCTCACAACATCCTGAGATGGACTTCCTGTTGGAATACAGTTCCAGGATGACAGGTAATAGCCTCCCTTTATACAACTGTGGAGCTGAGGCCCAGGGAGTTTGGACGGCTTAATTGGAGGTGGGCCAAAGTAAATGGTAGAATAAAAAACTCGGCTAGACTGTGTCCACTAGTTTCAAAGACTGAAGTTTTTGCATAGATGGCATATGATATCTATAATTCATATGTCTCATTCACACAAAATACAAACACCTCAGAGATCCCCAAATGCCCACAAACAGCATATTGACAGAGTAGGGTAAACACACCCCCACAGATGCATACAGTAAGTACTGTGATAAACCCAAACACTGATGTTTAGTTAAGGTTATTCAATAAATATCACTTGGAAAAATGATTACAGAACATACATGTATTCAGTATACATTAGATCCTCTCAGGATTCACAAACTGCAAATATGGACATGATACAAAATACACACACGCATGCACACACGTGCCAATTAACTTCTGTTTATACTTAAACTGTGTTGTCCTAGGGTTGATAGATAAGGCAGCCTCACTGGAGGATGTGGATTAAATGTGTCCTCCATGGGGAAACAAGACACAGCTATGTCAAATGAAAAGCTAACCAAGGGTGTTAAGTCATGGAGATGGTAAAGTGGTCAGGAAAGTTTCCTAGAAAGTCAGGTCTTAAAGAATGAAGAGGTTTCAAAAACATGGAGGAGAGAGAGAGAAAGTCTAGGTAGAGTAAGTCACATGAAGGGAGAACCTGGAAGAAATGAGTGGGTCAGAGGACAAGTAGAGCATGTGTACACCCAGATGCACACATACACACATCACCTCGTGGGGTGTCTCTTACAGCACAGGCTATAACAAATCGTGTGCCTTTTTCCTGGGTTCACCTCCCAACTGGGTCCATAGTATGTGATACAAATGAATAAAGGCTGACATGACTAGAACCAGATATGGCAGTGTGGTGTGTCCAAGGAACGCTGGGTTGTGGACCTGCAGGTTGAGGTTGAAAAAGGACACTATTCAGGCTGATTATGGGGGTGGAGGGTCCCCTGGAGTACAAGGGATGCCCCAAAAAGGGCTTCACGGGGGGGGGGGGGTTCCCAGGTCCCGTGTAACTTCACTGTGACATTTGTAGGTTTTACCAAACGTAGGTTAAGTTCATCCTGTACAGGACAGCAAGATTATCGGCCCACACCACTCTCCCGAGGACAGAAGGTGGCCGCTGACTGCGTGACAGCACGCCTGAGAGCCACATGGTCCAAACAAATCAGCCCCCACCTCCTCGCCCAACCTCTTCCCCGACTCTCCAACCACTCTCTAGGAACCTGCTTCATTCATATTCGTATTCACATTCATATTCATCTTTTCTTTTTTGAGACAGTGTTTCGCTTTGTAGTTCAGGCTGACCCTGAGCTCACTATGTAGCCCAGGCAAGCCTAGAACTCAGCAATCCTCCTGCCTCTGCCTCCCGAGTGCTGGGATTACAGGCGTGAGCCACCACGCCTGGCTCATATTTTTGGTTGTCAGCCTGTTTGCCTCCGCTGGTTTGGCCGAGCGTCCTGCAGGCTGTCATCTGGTCTCGCTGTACCCCGGCTTTAGCCCCAGATCTCACTCCTCAGCCCTCCACTCCCTCTTGGGAAACATCCGGACTCTTGGGCGAAGGGCGGAGCCGGACTCGTCCCCTCTCCAGAGCCAGCCACTCCGCCTCCAGCTCCATTTCGGTAAATACTTCATCATCGCCCCACCTTCTGGGTGCCGCGCTGGCTCCACCCCCCCGTGACACACGGACCAGTCACAGGTCTTAGTCGCCTGAACCTCCCAAAAGCTCCAGAGTGAAAGGACGAAAGAGCCAATGAGGGCAGGAGAGCGTGCAGGGCGCGGGGGGGCGGGGGCGGGGGCTAGGATGGGGGCGGGACCGTGTCTGCAGCCATAGAGTCCTTGCCGGGGTGGGGTAGAGGGGCGCAGGCGTAGCTGGCCTGGCGGGCTCTCCCGGAAGTCTCTCAGGGCCGAGGCGGAAACAGAGATCATTTGGCCAGAGGAGTGGTGGCGTGTGGGCTTTGGTGTCGCTGGGTGAGCTGGTGTGAAGGGAAGCCGCCGGGGTCAGCGCGGGGCCGGGCGGGAAAGGGAGGGGCCAGGAGACGCGGGTCCGAGAAGGAGGGGCCCAGGGGG
>PVIC010010657.1:0-42822 GCA_004025085.1 Thryonomys swinderianus
GGAGAGGGAGGGAGAAGGAGAGAGAAGGAGGGTGGAAGGGGAAAGAGAGAGAGGGAGGGTGGGAGGGAGAGAGGAGAATAAGTGGAAGCACCTGGAGAAAGGTTTGTCCACAAGTGTTAACAATTAAGACTATTAGAGTGAAAGGGAATGTGGTAGGGAAAAGAAATGAGGGGAAAGAATAAATATGATTTGAAAAGTAAAAGAAAGCACATCATATAGCGGGTGGGGGATGTGGGGTGTATGGGGATATGGGTAAAAATGAGAATTAACTCGTGTCATATATCAGTACAAATTCCCCAATGTCACATCCAGAATTGAGGGTGGAAATCAGACCAACTGCAAAAAGGTCTTCACTGACAGGGGCTGGAGATTTACCTCAGTAGTTCTGGTGCCTGCCTAGCAAGGGCAAGGTCCCTAGTTTGATCCGCGGTAACAACATACAACAATACCAAGTGTGTGACTCATGCCTACCAGCAATCAGTACCACAGTGATCCCAGCATCTGGGAGGCAGAGGCAGGAGGATTGCTTTAAAAAAGGTTTTCACTGACAGCCAAAGTGGCTTGGAAATGATTTGATATACAACTCAGAACCTCTGTGCCTCTTTTTTAATACTGCAGATTTTTTTTTTTTGGTCAAAGTTATTTCAAGAACTTCAGATCTTGGAACATGGCTTACTTTGTGGCTTTGGTTCAGAGGTTATTTTGAAATTTAAAAGGAAGCTCAGTGCAGCAGTTAGGTAGAGCACGATCAAGACAATCATGACTGCTATTCTTGTTTTCCATTTCAATGGAACTAAGTGAGAAAAATTAGTTTTAGGACATTCTTTTCTTAGTTTAGAGCTAAGCTTTAAGATTTGACGGTAAGTAGAAAATCAAGCCTCACCTGCTCTCTTGCTACAAACAAAAGAAAACAAACCTTGTAGCCAGGACAGCAGGAACCTGGCTTTGTAAAATTGCAATCAAAGCTGCTCTGTTGATCAGCCAGCAATGGATCTTGAGTGGTAATCTGGGAGCATGCCACCACCATGATGCTTTCAATCCTAGTTAGCAAATACCCCCTCCTAAGATGAAATCTGTCTCCTATGAGTAACCGTCAGGGCCATAAGGTCCATAAGCCCAAATGAAAGCATCTTTCTTGTCCAAATCCAGTTAGGAATTAGACACGTTTTGGAAACAGATAGTGCACAATGTTGCTTGGTTCAAAATAAAATACGAAGTTTTTACAGTTATGGTTACAAACAAAAGTTGTATGTGTTATGGCATATGTATACAAATATAAAAATAGATCATGATATACTATTCATGTTTTCAAATATAAAATGCTATATATTTATGGGCCTCTAAACCTAATCCTTTGGGAGTACACAGAAAAAATACAGATATATACAACTAAAACTCATGCTAAATATATAAAGAAAAAATAAAAACTTGGAAGAAAATTCACAGACTGTAGCAAAACATATGAGTCAAATTTATTTTTTATACTAATAAAACTAAATATTACTTTTCTGAGTATCTGAAATGTGTTACTAATTCCCTTTGTATGTGGTATTATAAACGTCTTTGCAATGTTTTTGTGGAATTTAGTTTATCTAGAATCAAACTCAGCTGAATCAATTGCTTTAAGTTGAAGTTAATTTAGGAAATACTACTTTATACTTTTACATGAGATTTAAAAATTTATAGTATGTCTTTTTGTCAAATTAAAATGTTAGAGATATTTTAAGTAATTGTTACTATAAAAGAAGCAAACCTGTTAGTGTACATTTTATGTACATTTCCTTTCCTTTTTCTTTCCTCTCAAAGAAATTTGATCAGGGCAATCAAATAATTGTGAAAAATACTTTTGACAAATACATATAATTTAAATTTAAAAATGAGGTTTCTACATGCCATGAAAGTTATTAGTTTTATAACACATGTTATTTATATACAGGATAGTCACAGAAAGAAAGAGTGGTCTTTAGAGTTTTCACCTTTCCTTTTATGTGATGGAGTTTAAAAAGATAAAAGGGGAGCTTTTGTGTTTACATCTGGATTATAAAAGCAGCTCCGTATGAGAAAAGGACATTCCATGAAATAGTATGTCAGAAACATTCTCAGTCAGAATTCCAGAAATAGCAAGATGTTAATAGATAATTAAAATGTCTTGAAGGTTTAAACCATAGGGACTTAGGGTTTTAATCATGTAGTGTATATTCATCAGAAGTTTTTGCTTTTATCTTGATCAGATTTTGATGCTGTCTTTGGGGGACGAAAGACCAAGCTCTGTGCTTCTGAAATTCTTTGGTTTGATAGGATCTGATATTAGCATGCTTAACTCCAAATGCTATCATTTTATTAGATGGCTGGCAGAAGCCTTCAGCAATGCTGTCTTGCAGAAACATAATGGGCTTCTCCATTTCTGATGAAATTGGAAAGCTGTGGGAACTTCTGTGTCATGGCATAGGAATTGTGTTACCCAGGGTGTAAGATTTTTTTTCCACAGAAAGAATTAAACAGAGGATTCCACCTAACCATAGCTTTAGTATAAAAATATTTTATTCTAAATAATTTTTAAAATGCAATATAAATGAAAGAACATATGTTTGGTAAGGTGTTTATTGGATAAAAGAATAAATATCTGAATATGTCTGGCACATTTATATCATCAAACACATACAGGTCTGGAATTCACCAATGTGTGTCTCTTTGGCATATATGGTATTTTTTATATACTTTCCTAAAAAAACTGTTTTTCTGCATCAACATACTATTACTTTCATATTAAAATAGGTGTTTCTAGATGATAGATATAAGATTTAATTTGAAATATAAAACTGATTGTACTAGTGAAAATGATCATAAATTCCCTAAATACTTTTCTATACAGTTTCCATCATTTTGTCACATAAAAATATATTCCATCATTTTGTCACATAAAAACAATATACAATTTCAATTATTCTTATCTCAACATATTATATTAGAAATAAAAAACATTTCACTAAGTTACAGTGAATGAATGCATTTTAAATAATCTAAATATTCTTTAGTATTCTTCCTAATGAAAAAGAAATTAAAATCATTTTGAAACAGGATGTTTCAATAATTGAAACATTTAAAACTCTCCAAATTTCACAAATAAATTAACTTGTTTGTTATGCTGGATGAAAGAATGACAGGAGTAGAGAAGTCATGGCAAAGGAAAGGTTCTTATTTACAAGTGAGTTTTAAGTAGTGAAACTCCAGATGCTGTTTACACTCTGGTCTAATTGTTTGAATACACTCGCAGGTGGAGAACGTGCTAACTTTTGGCACTTAGGATGCTTGTTTGGTAGCAAAGCAACATATTGTATCCTTCATTTATACAGAGAATTTGTAGAGTAGTATCAATTAATTGAAGAAAATTAATTGAAGCTTGCTTGCAAAACTTGCACAAATGGAAAGTTGTTTATAAAATTTAGTAATATGGGGTCAAATGAAAAATTCTCTAAAATTTATAAACTCTGAATTATGTACAGTGTATGTACTATATAGGTTTCTGCACTTTATATTATATATCATTTAATATATAGAATACCATATGAACACATAGTATAAATATGTAGCAGAATTGAGCTTTTGATGAAAATTCATTCAAATTCATCTGAAGCATTTTAATATGTCTGGATACATTAAGCAATTACTTTTTATTAACAATATTATTTTTGAAGTTCTGTTTCTAACCTTGTCTACATCAGAACCATAGCAGAATGAAATTTATGGACCTTTAAACATGAAATTATCAAAGGAAAAGGATCAGGCAAGAGAGTAGGCTTTCAATGGTAGGTTACTTACTAAATAGGTGCAATAAAATTGAATGTACTATAGACAAAAACAAATTTATAAAAGTCAAGTTAAAAGAATAATTTCAGTATTTACTAGCTTTCAATTTTTAGGCTTAAAGGTCCAGTTTCATTGCTCTTGCGTGATGAAGTTGCTGCATTTTCTTTGAAGATGTGAATTTGTAGCACTTCTAAAAATCTCCTATGTGGTTTGTGCAGTGTTTCTCCGGACCCACAGAGGCCCTGGCTGCCTTTCCTTTATTCTCTTATTAATCTTCAAATTCCGTCTCAAATCAGAGAGTGCTTGTCATCTGATGTATTTCATCAATTCGTATAAATGTTTTAAGGTTCTTTACAAAATTTCTTTCAGTATGAAGAGAGTTTGCATTTTCTAAGAAAACGTTTGGAACTTAATTTTGAAATATTTCAGAAAAAAATAGATATATAGCATTTAACTGGAAGAAAAGTTGGAATTGAATACTCTAATGCAAATTAAGTTAAAATATTGTTATGGTGTTTCAATTCTACCGAATTATTGGTCTCAGATGTTAAAGGCTATTAAAGCCCGAGGCTGTTTTTAGACATATGTGTGTGCGCGCGCGTATGTGAGTGTGCACGCACACTCGCACGCGCACACACACAATCTATAATATTCTGTTGAATGAAATTACATTGAAATAACTTTGGAAAACTTTATATTATGACCAGTTATTTATCCCAATTTGATATTTTTGTGTCACTGGAGGTGGAAAGCAATGGTACTCTACATTGCGCTATATACTCAGGCATTTTTTAAAAAGTATATAAAAGCTTGAGACAAGGTAAATTGCCCAGGGTAGCCTTCAATTTACAATCCTCCAGCCTCACCCTACCAAATACTTAGGAATCTAAACCATGTGCCACCACACCCAACTTTGAGTTACATTTAAAGACTAAATTTTAAAAAATCATAGCAAAGTATTATTTACATATAAATAAATCAAAAAATATATTTTTCATAAAATTATTCAATTTGCACCAGCGATTTCCTATAATTTGAAATAAATTTTTGCTAATGCTAATGAAAATAACATTAGTTTATTAGCCATCAACTCATCTACCTCAAATCAGTAATAAAGAACTAAGCTTGAATAAAGAACCAACTATTCATATCAATCAGAAATAATTTTTATTTTGCCTTTTGAGAAATGATCTAAATACTCAATCATTTAGAAACAGAGATTATAATTAAAACAGTATGCAATTTTATGTTAATCAGGAATTACATGAAGTACAGTAGTAGGTAAAAAATTCAAATGTCTTCCACATAACAGAAGTAAAGCTGCGTATAGTCTTTTAATAAAGGCCATTTTGCCTGGTAGGAAAAGATTGTTAGTTGTAAAAAGAAACCTTTTAAACTAATATGATGAGGTGCATGCAAAAATTAATATTATGCTCCAATGTTCTCTCTAGTGAGTAGCCTAGGTTGATTTATTCATTTAGGTAATTATGTTCAGCAATATTAGTAATTCACTGTTAAATTGAATTTGGAGAACATACAGTAAATTGAAACTGTAGTCATATTTCTTTCTTACTGTGTAACAAACAGAGATGTATTGATGTAAGTCCTGAGTATACTGCATAAATGAAATTCCCTAGACTGCGATCTGATCAAAAAGCTTTAGACATTTACTTGAGCTATATTAGATGGCTGCCATTGGATGGCAGTAAAATTCTACATCAATCACTTTAAGCAAAGTGAAGCTGGAAAAATAATGGGACTTTTCTTTTATTATTTAACAGCAGAATGCTGATTTAAAAGAGAAAGCTCAGGGGGTGTGTATAATGTAGCAATAAGAACTAATTTTTTAAATCGTTTTCTTCTCCCCTCCATTTAAAGAGAGAGGCGATTTTGGAAGAATCATTTACAATGTTTAGTCACACCAAGGGAGGTGATACTCTTATTTTTATTTTATGTAGTAAAATTCATTTTATATTTTAAGAAGAACTCAATAAAGGGACATTAAAAATATTTATTAGAACCTATTTTTGTTTTGTTTCTTGATTTTAAAATGAGCTTGCATTTGTTTGTTATAGTAAGTCCTTTAACAACAGTTTTACTTAAAGAGCTATGGATATCACAATGTGTAACATATATTTGAACACTTCAGTGGAAAAAAAATAATAGTCAAAATGAACATTGCTGAAGTGATTTTGGGATGAGATTTTTTTTCTTTTCAAAGAAACTTTAGTGTCTGTTCCTGCCCACCACTGAAAACAACCAATATTTTCCCTTGAGAATTTAAAGACAATGTTGAATAGTTCTTTATGTTAACTTATATTTGCTGAAGAAAATTTCACAGAAGGGCAGATCTGAAGAACAACTCTTGTCACCTTAATCTTGTGTTTATCACATGAAACCAACAGGAATAGAGAGTAGAGAAAGCAGGTAAAATTAGACATATATGAGATGCTGTGCTACATAAAGAAATGTGTGTTCCCTTTTTCTTCCTCTTCATTTGGATTTTTATCTGCTTACAACTTGGCATCTTCAATCACAATTTATTGGGCAGTAAAATGAACCAATTGCTGTTAGGAAATATTTAGAATCTGAAGGGTAATAATCAGGATTTCCTGGGATCAAACTGAAGACTTCCCTGCTATTTATCTTTTGCTCACTTTATGTGTAAAGACTATTAAAAGTTTATAGTCTTCTAAAGATCATATTAGGCATTAAAATTCAGGCACCTCATTCTTTCCACAAAGATTGTTAGAAGAAAAGAAAATAAATGGGCTATCGTGAATCCATTCCCATCATGAGGAGGGTAAAAAGCACGCACAGTGGAACAATATTCATTTATTTTTATGACAATGCTTCAGAAGAGAAAAGAGGAAGTGAAATAAACCTAGAGATATGTAGTATTATTACTTGGATGCACAGGGAATTAGAAAGGATGAAATGACATATCTCCGCAAGCTACAAAGAGTGTATGGAGTGCGTGTGTCAGTGTTTTGAAGGGTATGGCTTTTGCAAATTTTTGTTTACTGAGTTGGTTATTTATTTCTGGGGAAAAAATTTGATTTGGTATCTACTTAAATTGATCTTTCACAGTATTTTGAAACTTCAACCTGCAACATTTAGCTAGAATGGAAAAAAGACACGTGCCACATCCAAATAACACAAGGATAGGCAAATACAAAAATTAATCTCAACTATTTACATGTATAGAGATCAATACGGGACACGCAAATTAAATGTTTCAGGCTCGCTTATTTTACAATTATATTCATGGCTAAAGACAAATTATTTGTCTTGCTGGAATATAAAATTGATTTTAGTGCCCTAAACATAATCTTGATTTGATCACTTAAGTATATAAATTCAAACAAAAACCAGATTTTACATAGAATTAGAAGAAAGTATTTCAAACATGTCCTGGTTATTGAAGATAAATTTTACAGGTCTCTGTGTTTTAATTAATATAAATAATCAACAGTTACCCCTGTAGGTATAACATCATAGCATGAAGATACTCAAAGCACTGGGAAGTGCTTCTTTAAATTTAAACTTGAAAATTACTGAAAATATCTGTTTACTAGTCTACAAATATCATTATGTTTATCTGGTGCGCTTTATAATTAGAGTTACTAACATGAAGTATAGAAATGGTGCACGTGCGCGCGCGCACACACACACACACACACACACACACACACACACACACACACACACACACTAAAAAAGTTTAATTCTGGCCGGGGTTGGCCCAGCGCCCACCTGGCAGGAGCAAGGGCCTCAGTTAGAGCCCCTGTATCATCTCCACAAAAAAAGAAAAAAAAAAGGAAAAGGAAAGAGAATTTAAGTCTACTTTGGTACTCGCACTCTGATTTACACACACTTTTCTGATACCTAATCATTCCGTGTTATTAAGCCTGTATTTAAGTGCACATAATCTGCACCTGGAATTCTTCAATTGTAATATTGTGCCGACAGTAACTGTGTGACCTTGAGGAGTTATATATCAATCTGCTTCCTCAATTTCCTCCTCTTTAAATATATAGAGTAATATCGTCAACCTATAATTGTGTTGTAGTGAGATGAACCCTTGTATGTTAACACTGTCGAATGGGAAAGCATGACAGCTAACTGTAAATATTGCAATAGTTACATGCCGGGAACACAAAAGGGAAAACACCAAGTCTCTGCTATCAAGGAATTCATAAACTATATAAGGAGACAGCTTAGTGTTTGAAGGATTTACATGGAAGGCTTAGGAAACACAAAGACATTTGCTTCAAAACTCTTGCAGACATGGGTGGGAGACATAATCATAAGGCAATGCAGTTAATCAAATGAAAGAGCAGTGCTCTGGCCAAAATATAGCTCATTAATGGAAACAAACAGTACAGGCTACACGTGCACCATTTATGGTGACTGAATAACTGAGGAGCAAATCCACAGAGCACAGTTTTTAATTGGGTCTGGAAAGCCAGGAATCAGTTGAGGAAGGACGAATGTGAGAATTGTAAGCGGAGAGAACAGCCTGTGCAAAATTATCACACACAAGAAACTATGTGTGATTTACCATGATATAGATATACAATGTTTATACAAATCCTAAACATGATTCTTACATTCTAAGGGATTTAATTTAGCAAGAAAGAATAGAATTCTATTGGCACACACACACACACACATATATGATTTTGTACTAAAGAATAATTTAAAAACTATCTTATTTGCTTATTTGTACAGATTTTCCAGTGAGGAAAATAGGGCTGGACATTTATGAAAGATTACATTTCAATTTAAGCACAAACAATAAAATAACAAATGAATCATTCACTTTTTACAGGAAGGAAAATGACCTATCTAGATTAGCAACAACTTGTATTGCCCCAATAATGCTACTCTCTTTGATTTTCCATGTTAAAAATAAGGCTATATAATTTAAAAAATTAATAGTGTAAAATGATTAAAAGCTTTATTGAACAGTTTACAATAAACTATAAAATGAGTGGATACTGGGCCAAAAGATATATTGCATATAAATTTACCACGCTTCCAAATTAAAACAAAAGAGTTCAGTATTATAAAATGAAAGATAAAGAATGAAAATGGTAAGAACTACTACTAAAGGAAAAATTGGAATGGGTAAGAAAACAGATCTGAAAAAACAAAGAATTAATTAAATAAACTCCTAAAGGCTATTTTGGTTGGAGAAATCCATAATTCATGTTAAACACTGAAGAAAAATTAAAAACAAATATTCTAAAATCACCCAGCACTCTAAGAACATAACATGAAGAAAGAAAGAAAGGAACTAAACAAGTAAGTGTATAGAAGAATAGAGAATAAAGGGGGAAATAGAAAACTGTTAAATAAATACATTAGCTCTAGGGAGCACACTCATGATAAAGCATTCATTACAATGATAACCAGAATAACTATGATAATAAAGATTAACATATGATTATCAAAATGTCAAATGCAATGATGTAAAAAGCAACCAAATTATCCAACCAAATGATAAGAAAATTAACTTTACAATGAAAGAAGCATACCTTACAAAATGACTTTGTGATATTTAGACTTTATAGAAATTGACACTTGTCTGGTGTTTATGTGGTAAACATGAATATTTATTTATTCTCGAAATATTTTAATGCCATAATTTAGGAAAATATTTTGAAGTAAAATCTTGTAGACATTTTTGAAGCATACAGTGTCCATAGAGTTAAACATGTTGGTTATTCTGAATAAATAGAACAGTTACTAAAACTAATTTTAGATTTCAGATTAACATTTTCATGCTGAACAATTTTTTAAAAAATATAATATGGACATTGAACTGGAAAATCTACTCTAATATCCAACATAAATGCACAGAGATGGTTGAAGATACAGTAGTAGACTTAGAAGTCCCATGATTCATTGATTGTGCATTTATGATGGATATTGTGTAGAAAACATTCAAATGAAATGTGGTGGAGAGGTAAGTAATGAGGGGTAAAAAAAATGTGATGGCAATAAGAAAAGGGAAACAAAGCTTATGTATTTAGGGGTGGGGGTTTTGGGGTGGGCAGGGGAATGGGAAAAATGAGAAGTAAATTGTGTCATATACAGGTACAAATTCCCAATTAGAAAAAAAATCTTAAAAAAAATAAAGTCAAGAACGCAGTGGATAAAAATGAGAGCTGAAGAAACATGTGTTTCATGTTAAAAGGCAAAACAAAAAGTAGACTTAATGTTGTGAAGTTTTGAGACCAAAAGAATGATACAATCATAAAAAAATGGATACTACAGAGAAAAGCAAACACACATAAACGTACACACATATACATCTACAAAGGGCAAAGAATCAAAATAATACTTAATATTTTGTATGCAAATTTGAATTGAGGAAACAACGAGGCACCTTAAAGTTCTGAGGGAAGCTTATTTTGAGCTCACATCTCTTACCTATATATTTACAACTCTCCATCTATGCCTTTGTATATGTGTATGTCTATCTTATGGCCTGTATTTACATGCTCCCCCAAAGCTTCCTGCTCGTAGGTAGGGTTTTTCAACATTGGCTGGATCTAGGGTGTATGAATAGGAGTTAAGGGCGTGTGATTACTAAGTAAATCTACTGATTGATTTAATTTAGTTCAGGGTGTGGATACTGGGATGGGCCACCATAGGTGTGGGTTGCACCAACCAATAATTCTAACCTGAATTAAATAAAAGGAAAAGGGAGACTTACTGCTCCCTGTTTCTTATCTGCCATACTATGGACTGTTTTTCCTTTTCCACAATCCCTTGCCTTGGAGCAGGAATTGATTCCTCTTCAAAGCATGAGTTTAGATAGTCTTTATATAGTTTTTACCATACATCTATCTACTTATCAAAGAGAATCTCTTTTACAAATCCAAAGTGTGAAAGGCTGCATTAAAAAGCAGAAATACATCTACACCCACATATTCTTGTAAAATATCAACATTACTTTTCAAGAGGTAAAGTTTACTCTCCTTGTCCTTAAATGTCCAAAGGAGTTTGATAGATATGATGAACAGAGTGGGAAGATGTGATATTTGGTAACACTGAACTATATAACATTAGAAATTCTTCATGATAAATACATAAACCATTGTGATAGTGAAGCTCGTACACTTGACTGGATTAGGAGAATCCTGGAAAGGAGACTGGATCATAGGGTGCTAGATTCATTGTGGGTTAATCCTCTGATGCTCATGGCAGAAAGGGCTCCTACGAGGTTCGACCAGTTTGAGGTGAGTTACCGGGCATGTACCTTTGGAGGGTGGATGGCTCACTAGTATTTATTCTATGACTCTCTGCTTCCCAACAAATGCAATGAGTAGCTTTGTTCCACCATGCCTTGTTGTTGCATTGTTTCTGTTTCAGAGCCAGTTGTGCATAAATTGAACTCTCCAAAACCATGAATCAAATAAACTTCTTTAAATTGTGTACATCGGATATTTTTTCTCAGGAACTGGAAAGACAAGCAGTATAGATAATTGTTATAAAACAAGTGGGAACACTTCTGTGACTATTACTAATTCAGAAGCCCAGGAGGCTGTCTGTAGGAAGGATATGAAAATATTTGGATATGTGAATAACAGGATCCTTGGAACGATGTATGTACAGCTTTATGGGTGATTCTGATCACAGCTCAGAAGGCTAGAACACTGACGGGAATGCAAATAGTAAAGACCAGGCTCATAAAAGTTCATTTAGAAGGAATGACAATCTAAAGAATTGTACTAGAGGCCATTTATACTGTATTCTAACAAGGAAATTTCCTTCATTTTGTCCATGGCCTAAGACTGTGTGAGGTTGAATTCAAAGGTGACAGGCTTAAAGATCTGATGGAGGAGATTTCAAAGTAGCCCGGTATTCAGGCTGTGATATGAATGCTACTGGCTGTATTTGGCCTGCATGACAGTGAGTTAACTGGCGAAAAAGGGAAAAGACACATTAGAAAACTTAAATATGACCCAAAGGAAACCAAATGTCAAGCTAGTACCAAAGGAGATGTGATCGCTGAAAAGAGTAGCAACATTTAAAAAAAAATACCCTGAGTAGGCATGCCACCTACCCCTATTTCAAGGATGCAAAAGTGTGAAACTTTTATTTGAGAAATGAGTCTGGGAGACCCCAAACAAAAAAGCCTCCTAAAGTTAGTGTAGAATTTATTTCAGTGTGTTCAGCCATCCACACTTTCAGGAGGACCTGGCTACCATTTGTGGTAATAGAAGATGGAATAATCCATTTATTTATTTCCTTCTGAGAGCCAGAATAGAAGAGTTGCATGATAATGGAAGCATATGTACAGACTTTAAAAGAAGGCCAGAGAGACACATAGTGTGCCTATGAAGGATATACTCAAAACAGTGAGTTTGAAGTTGAAATATAGTGGAGACTCCAAGAAGTCGGTGATAAAGTGAATGTGGAATGTCAGTGAAGAAAGCTGCAAACTGTAAGACTAGCCAACATGAGAGAGAAGCCATGCTATTTACAATCAGCAGAGGAAGCAAAAAGCTCTTTGGAACTCACTTCTCACCACCACAAGCCCTCGAGCCAGATACAAAACGTTTTTCCATTTTTGTCATTTTATGTTAGAAATAAGTAACTTTCTTCTTCTTTAGTTTTATAGGCATTCATAGCTAAATATATGTCTTAAGTTTCAGAGTAGGTTATGCTTGTACTTTTGAGCAATCCTGGAGCAATTGAGATAATGGGGAAGAATTAGTGCATTTTCAGTTGTACATAGGATAATCACATCGTGTTAGGTAATTTTATTGTCTATATTTGGGGTTAAGTATGGTTTAAGGAAATGTATTTACATATCAAGTTGACAAGTGATGGAATGTAATAGACACAGTGAACTTTACTGGATTAATAAATTCTTTGATCTGTTATTGGATCAAGTAGGCACTATACTAATCAAAACTTCTACTACCGACTCTCATAGGTTGTTAAAAGGTAGGGCCCAGTCAGCAGTGAGTCAATGCCTCATGCCTTCAGAGGGTAAATCTCTTGTCAGTACTCTTCCACTGGGCTTACTTCCATGAAGTAAGCAGCTTCATTCCATCATGAATTTCCACCATGATGTTTCTGAGTTGAAGCCAGAGAGTGGCCCTATTAGCCACACAGACCCTCAGAGCTGCAATGCCTGCCAGATTTACTTTTTAAACCAGAAAATGTTTTAAATTAGAATTCTATATTTATAATGTTGGCCACAGCATTTTGAATATTGCTTGTCTGTACTTTAGTATTTCTCACCATTTGTGAAAAAACATTATAATAAGTTAAATGGTAGTGTGCTGAGTTTTTTTTCCTGCTTTGAAAGATGATCGTTTAAGATTTAACAATGGGAACCCTATGAGCATGCACCATTAGCATTATGGAGAAACAAGAGGGTATCTAACTGTAACAAAGTTTATGGTTGTGATTTTTTAAATAAAATTCCAAATGTTTATAAAAAAGAAATGTATGATCTATTGTTGATTTTCACCTTATTGAAGTATAAATAACTTACACCAAATTTTTCAGAAGAATTCAGATTTTGAATCACAGTGCTTGTTTGCAAAAAAAAAGAGGAAATATTTGTACAACTCTCAAGTGCGAAGAAGTATAATCATGACTTTTAACTTCCATTTCTAAACACAGAGAAAAATTAAATGGCCCTTAAATTATTTTATTGTATAGAAAATTCAGCTAATCTGAAATACATTGGTCATAGTAATATCTATTTATGATTACACTATATTCCCTGAAAGTGTAATAGTGAGAAAATCTTAGATATATGGGTGAGGAAAATAATGTAAAAAATATTAAGTATAATTTTCAATGTAAAAAGGAGGTGGCCAAATTATCATAGTTCACTATCATTCCATGAGACATTAAACATATATGGCTGGCTGTGTAGACCTTATCTTCCTTGTAGCCTCTTGTGTAGATCCCTAAATGTGGAGGAAAATGAGAATATTCAAGACACTATCTAAATACTTAAGTCACATGCCATTTTAGAAGCAATGAAACAGACTATGGATTTTTTTTTTAATAAACAAAATACTCACCAGAATTGATATTCACTTTTCGTTGAGTTGAGGAATAAGAGCAAACCGATCTGGGCCTACTTGCACTCTCATTCTCTGGACTGAGTGGTTTAAGGGCTGCCTGGTCTAGATGTTTTCCAGAAGACTTGTATCTTTTTGTGACTGCTCTACCATAGCTTTTAACAGGGGTCTTCACTAATATTGGAAAGTAAAACCAATAAAATATTCTTTTTTAAAAAAGATGGAACTTTACAATTGCAATCAATATAATTTCATGGGATTTTCACACTGTATTACCCTAAAATGGCCTTCAAAATTCTGTGTGTTAATGTAATTATTACTTTTGATGGAGAAATGTTACTGTTACAAATTAGCTCTTTACTTTAAAAAATACTGATATATTATATAAATGTAAAAGAAAAAGCACCAATAGAAAAAAGTCACCAGGCAAGGCAAGCAACTAGACAGAGGGGAAAAACAGAAAATCAACAAGAAGAAAACAATATGACAAAGATAAACCAATACATGTCAGTTGTAGCTATCAATGTAAATGTTCTCACATCACCAATGAAAAGGAACAAACTGGTGGAATGGATCAAGAAAAAAGATCCAACAATTTGGTATATACAGGAAGCACATTTAACTTGAAAAGAAATTCATAGAATGAAATTCAAAATATAGATAACAATGCTTATGCTACAGAAATCCAGAAAAAAACAAGAACAGCTATTCCATTTGCCAATAAACTTCAAACCAAGACTTATTAAAAGAGACAACGAAGACTATGACCTATATACTTGTTAATGGAAAATTCCAAGAGGAGATAATAATCATAAGTACATATGGACCAAATACAAGCGCACACAACTTTATAATACAATATTAATGGACAAGAAAAAAACAAATAGCACACCTGGAATAGGAGACCTCAATACTCAGAAATAGACAGATCGACAAGATAAAACATCAACACAGAAACAGCAGGACTGAAACAAACCTGTGAACAAAAGAACATAGTAGATGTCTCCAGAGTGTTACATATCAGAATACACAGTCTTCTCAGCTGCTCATGGAACAGTCTTCAAAATAAATCACATATTAGTGTATAAAATATGCTTAAGTAGATGCAAAGTAATTGAAATTATCCCGTGCATATTATCAGACAATAGTGTAATAAAATTGAAAATCCATGACAAAAGAAACCACAAGAATTTCATATACACATGGAAATTAAACATATTGTTGTAAATAACCAATGAATCACAGATGAATTTAAGAAATTAGATTTTCTATAATTAAACGATGATGCTGATAAAATACACTGGAATT
Organism: Thryonomys swinderianus; assembly: GCA_004025085.1. Taxonomy (NCBI): domain Eukaryota; kingdom Metazoa; phylum Chordata; class Mammalia; order Rodentia; family Thryonomyidae; genus Thryonomys; species Thryonomys swinderianus. The sequence continues at coordinate 15,180 of PVIC010010657.1, forward strand.
TATGAGATGCAAGGAAAGTGGGCCTACATGGGAAATTATTAGCAATGAACTCTCACATTAGGTAAACAAAATGAGTTCCAATAAATTATTTAATGTTTAACTTCCACCTTCCAGAAAAAAGAACAAGTCAAACCCAAAACTTCTACAAGGGAGCAAATTAGAACATCATTAATGCAGTCAAGCCTTAAGAAACAATACAAAGAATCTATTAAGTGAAAAGTTGGTTCTTTTAAAGATTAAATAAAATTGATCAACCCTTAGGAAATCTTACCAAAAGAAGGAAAGGAAAGACTCAAATCCTTGCAGTTTGGAAAGAAAATGGTGAAATCAAAATGGGTTCTGGGATAATCCAGATGATCAATAACTATTTTGAGAATCTTTATTCTAACAAGATGCAAAAGAGAAGAAATGGACAGATCCCTAGATATATATGTTACCAAATGAATCAAGAAAATATAAAAATTCTACATAACCAGTAACTGTCAATTTAATTCTATATGTAATTAAAAACCTACCAGCAAAGAAAAGCCCTGGTACTGATGGATTCACTGCTGAATTTTACAAGAAATTTAGAGAAGATCTAATGTTACTACTCTTCCTATTATTTAATGAAATTGAAAGTTATTCTTGGAAGCAAGTATTAGCCTGATACCAAAAAAGAGGAAAATCCAGCCTAAATGAGATTCACAGGCCTATCTCCCTAATAAACATAGATACAAAAATACTCAGTAAGGTACGGTCATACAGAACGCAGTGAATCGTCAAGAATGTTATACACCATGACCAAATAGGAATCATTCCATAGATGCAGAGATGGTTCAACAATGTAAATCAATAAAATGAATATATCATATTGACCATGACCAAAATCATATGATCATCTCAAGAGACCCAAGCAAAGCATTCATGAAAAATACCTTACAGAAACTTGGGATAGATGGTGTTTATCTTTATCAGATAAAAGCCAGCCATGACATAACAACCAGTCAACATCATACTAAGCTAGTGCAAAACTTAGAGCTTCCATTCTAAAATCAAGAAGAAGACGGGGATATCCATTATTGCCATTCCTATTCAATATAGATTTAGAAATACTAGCTAGGGAAATCACTCCTTTCACAATAGCATCAAAAACGAAATACATAGGAATCGATCAAAAAAGTAAGTAAATATCTGTACATTGAGCTGGAGATTTAGCTCAGTGGTTTGGTGACTGCAAACTACTGTAACAAAAGCAGCATGGTACACACACACACACACACACACACGTGTGTGTGTGTGTATGTGGATCAGTGGAACAGATTAGGAGATGGAGAAAGAACTCCAAACATTTTCATTCAACTTTTCTTTGACAAAGGGGCCAAACATGTTCATTGGAAGAAAGATAATATCTTTAATAAATGGTGCTGCAAAAACTGGCTTTCCACATGCTAAATATTAAAATTAGACCCATATTTCCTACCTTGCATTAAACTACAGTTGAAATGGATCAAAGATCTAAATATTAAAATAAAAACATTAAATTTGGTGTAATATAAAATAGGTATAACTCAAATACACAGGTGTACACAAAGACTATGGACAAAAGCCTGATTTCATAGTAAATACTGCTGATTACAGGCATCTGTGACTTCATTTGATTATTTTTACACAGCAAAAGAAATCAGCAACAGAGTGAAGGGACAACCCACAGAGTGGGGGAAAAGTTTGGAAGCTCTTCCTCAGACAGGAATAATATATCCTCAGGACTAATATATAGAATATGTAAAGAATGCAAAAAAATAAATGCCTCAAATTTAAAGACTCATTGAAAAAATGCACATCTGAGATGAATAGACACTTCTCAAAGGGGAAAAAATGAAAAATAAATATATGAAAACAATGATTAATATCCCTGGCTTTTCAAGAGTTGCAAATTAAAACAACATTGAGACTTCATCTTACTCCAGAAAGAGTAGTTATTATCAAGAAATCAATCTAGCATGGTTGTGGAAAAAGAGAAATTCTCCACTGTTAGTAGGAATGCAACCAAAGTGGAAGTCAGTGTAGAGATTACAAATGCCATCTGAATCAGGAACCCCCCCCCCCTTCTTGGTATTTTCCTGAAAGAATGAAAAGCATCATATCACCAGTGAAATACGTACACCCATGTTCAGAGCAGCACAGTTGCTAATAGCTCCATCTTAGAAATGGCCCAAATGCCCATCATGGATTATTGGAGAAGGAAGATGTGGGTAAAAAGGAGGGGAGAGTAATGGGAGAAATAAAAATTAAGATATATCATGTACAGGTACAAATTCTATAAGATGAACCTGACCATTATCTATATCTAAATTTAAGCCATAAATTTAATTAGTGATTAAAATTTAAAAAGAAGCAATAAGATCACTGTATTTATGTGACTGTGGTATAATATCAAGTCTGATGATTTTCCAGTATTTAAAAAGACAAAGTCCATTTTCTTTACCTAGAATTTTTTTCTACTCAAAAATAATTGGTTTAAAGTTTCCTTTTGTGTGAGGGTTTGACAAATTTTGATGTTGAACATTAGAGTAGAATTTCTTCACCCTCCCTTTTCATGGGGAGTGTAGTCAATTAAAAACAATTCTTTTGTAATATTATTGAATGCCATGAAGAAAAACTATTTATTATTGTTGGATTACAAGTTTCATAACTACAATTTTTTCAGACATTCATGTTAGGCTTATATCCAGAACTTATTTGTCTTGTTTCCATTTTTTTTTTTTTTTGAGACAGGGTCTTGCTTTGTAGTTCAGGCTGGCTCTGAGCTCACTATGTAGCCGAGGCAAGCCTTGAACTCAGCAATCCTCCTGTCCCTGCCTCCCAAGTGCTGGGATTACAGGCGTGAGCCACCACGCCCGGCACTGTGGTATGAGGTATTGATTGTTGGTGGGTGTGAATCTCCACGCCCAGCATTGTATGTGGTTACTGGGGATCGAACTCAGGACCTTGCGCTTGCGAGGCAGGTGCCAGAACCACTGAGCTAACCCTCCGGCCCTTGTTTCCATTTATTTTTTAAAAATTGTTAAATCTTAGAAGAGCTTGATCACTTTATTTGATTTCAGAAATGTTTTGTCTAATGCCCAGCAGATTTAGAAATAAAACTGAAAACTGATGTAAGAAAATTTTGGACATTTTGCAATTTCAGAGGAAATAAAATAGTAAAACAGTACATCATAATAATCTCTAAAGTTTTAAGTCAAAAGACTAATAAGGAGTAATAAGAAACAGTAGAAAAATATTCAACCTAATTAAATGCCAAAATTATCTTTTCTACATGGTGTCTGAGAGGACAGCAGGTGACTCTTACTTTCTAATTTGATGTAGACATCAGAAGTAGTGGAAGCAAAAGTAACAATAAGTTGCCATTTTATCAGATAACACCAGCAAAACCCAGGGTACACTGAGTTGTTATTCTGCAGAAGAGACCTGAAGGATGGATGGAGGACTGACTTGAATATCAGAGAAAACACATGGGAGCTTCCTGCTAACAGTACACGGATGGGGCCAAAACACGACAGAAAAATACAGAATCCCTTTCCCGTCTGTTCTCCCTCTCCTCTCCTGCACCTTATCCAACTTGACATTTGCCAGTTGGCAGATGTGTCCTCCTCAGAAGCAATCCTGGATTTGAATAATTACATGGGAATTTTTTTACTTTTATCCCCATGACCAGCTAGTTTGTATGTTTTACTTTTAGTATACAAAAATGTCCATTAAAAACAATTGAAACTTTTAATGGGTTCTTCAGTTCCAAAAGACAGGCACTGACAACTCTTTGCTTGGGAATTCCCACAGTACGGTCTAAAACATAAATTTCTTCAGTTAAAAAAAATACTGACTGGTTGGGAAAATTAAGGTTTGAAAACTATTTTCTTATTTCTGCTTTGGCTTTGGATAATCTCTAAAAATTGCTACAGGGTGTGACAATTTTTGAGCCATTAGACAAGGTATGATTTGTAGGAGGTTTTTGTTCATTATATTCTTTTGTGTGACAGTATGTAAATGAATCTTGTCTTTTGTATTGAGGGTGTAGATTTTGAATTTGCAGTGAAATAATTCAGCATCCATTTAAAAGACTGAGGTGAGAACTTATTACTCAAAGCCACAAGAAGGAGAACAGAGAAAAATGGAGATCTCCCAATCTCTATCCATGGGTGCTCCTGAAAAAGCTTCACTCATTTCACACAATTTTATTTGGCACTCATACTCTTGGATACAGCAAGGCATACAGAATGATTTCTTACTCAAAGTTTATAGTAATGTGACAAGACTGGAGGCCACCTCTGGTTTCATTTTCCCAATCATTTTTGAAAAAATGTAAAAGTGAAAAACTCTCAATAACATTTAGATTATCATACAAATTATCCAATTCCACATAAAAATTCAAAAATGTAAGATTTCTTACAGATACATTCATGAGTTATGACATATTCTAGGAGAGTGGTACCATGCTCTTATACTATAAAATATTACTTGTTTTTAGACAATTTCTTATCAATTACCTATAGAATCATTGTACTCCAAATCAACATTTGTTCATTCATTCTGTGGCTTGTCTTACTTCCAGATGTGTCCTAAAAGCCCCACGTGCTTCCTGGGGGCTGGGACTTGGGAAAATGAATGGATTATGGAGGCTATAGCTGACTGGTGTTAGGAGGTGGAGCCTGACTGGTGACGGACTTGTGCGGTGTCACCTGGAAGAGTGTCCCCATCCCAGTTCCTCTTTTCTCTCTTTGATTTTTGGCCATGGGGACATAAGCACCTTTTCTCTGTTTAGGCTTTTCTGCCATGTTATTTCTGTTTAAACCTGTTAAACATGGATAGAAATTCCCAAAGTGTGAGCCAGAATAAACTTGTTACCTTTAAATAGTGGGTGTCAGATATTTGTTCTAACAATAAAAAAAAAAGAAACAAAAATACCCTACTAATTCCCAAGCATCCTACTATTAAATATATATTCTAGAAATACCAGTGTATACTCTATAAACACCTTAGAGAAAGTCTATTTATATCAGAAAAGTTTTTGATAGTAAGAATTTTGAGGTAATTTAGGTGCCCATTACAAAAGGATTGAAAAAACTAAATGGACAAAATGTTTAGAAAAAATATTCATCATTTGGAAGAGGTGAATTAGAAATATTTTCATAATATGAGTACTAAATGAGATACTAAAAACAAATGCCTGGAAAAATAAATAGAATGAATGCAATAGAATAAATATATACTAAAATATAATTTTTGCACTTCCAAGAGCATACATAATATAAATATCAAATATTTTTGGGCTGGAGGGTTAGCTCAGTGGTTCCGGTGCCTGCCTCGCAAGCTCAAGGTCTGAGTTCGATCCCCGGTAACCACATACAATGCTGGGTGTGGAAACTCATGCCCACCAACAATCAATACCGCATACCACAGTGCTGGGCGTGGTGGCTCACGCTGTAATCCCAGCACTTGGGAGGCAGAGACAGGAGGATTGCTGAGTTCCAGGCTTGCCTGGGCTACATAGTGAACTCAGAGCCAGCCTGAACTACAAAGCGAGACCCTGTCTCAAAAAAAAAAAAAATTCAAAACTATATATAGTCTCAGGCATATAGCAATATAGTACAGTGGGTATCACGTTGGGAAGAGTTCCAAGATATATTTGAAAGTAAATTAAAATAAAATGAAAAAACTTTCCATAGACTGATCATATGGTGATCCTGCACCATAATATGAATCCAGAATGTGTTTAAGAAAGCTTAATTGTTCCTGCTACCAAATAAAAAATAGCTTCACTTTTATCCATGATACATGACTTTTAAATTTTTTCATCAGTAAAAAATATATGAATAAAAGAAAAATTACTGAATATACAGAGAAAATGATCAATTAGGTCTACTGCTCCTGAGAATTTAAAAACGTTAGAGAAGAATAAAATGTTAATGGGATTTGGGCCTCAAAATTCACACAGGGCCCATGTGCAGAATACTGTGTCACCCCATCTGAACATCCTCAAATTTCTTGACCCTTCAACAATATCAACAGTAAATCCAAACCACCATCAAAACATCAGTCATCATCTTAAATTTTCCAAGTGTCATACTTGAAAGCATCTGAATTAGGTATGGTTGTGCTTCGGGAAATGATCCATTCTGGGCCCAAATCAGCCTTCATTTTTTGGACTTAGGAAACTAAATAACAAGTTAACTGCTTCCAAAATGCCATAATCGGACAAACATAGAAGAAACAGTCCCATTTCAAAGGGAATCAAATGGATAGAATAATAGGGTCACCAGTTCAAGAAAGACAAAAATAGAGCCAGTAAAATTCCACTGTGTTTCAAGACATGAGAATAGTCCTTTGTGGCTTAAAGCTCTTCCTTTAAGGCTCATGGAAACTGCATCTGTCTCTTCAACCATTATGTTGCCAACAGTCACACTGGCCCAGTGCCACTCATCCAGCCTTGGCCAGCACTTTTGACATTAGCTCCACCAGCCCAAAATGGCTTCTTTCCGTAGGAGGAAGAGGAGGATGAGGATGAGGAGGATGAGGATGAGGAGGAGGAGGAGGAGGAAGAGGAAGAAGAAGAAGAAGAAGAACAACAACAACAACAATAACAACAACAACAAAAACAAACAACAAGAACAAGGAGAGGAAGAACAAGAAGAAAAATAAGAACAAGAAGAAGGGAGAGGTAAAGGAAAGGAGAAGGGGAAAGGGAAGAAGAAGAGGGGGGGCAGGGAAAGATGAAAAGGAGGAGGAAGAAAGAAAAAAAGGAAACAGTCAGGCTCTCATGGCAGAATTCTGGCACATGTCATTGGATTTAGGAACTGCCTTGGTTCAGGATGGTTTCATCTTAAAATTTCATAATTTAAAAACAATCATTCTCTAAATAATGTCACATTCACAGATTTTTAACGCTTCTATACCAGTTTATGTTGTGTGCTGCAAGAAGGGAATGAGTCTTCTTTCAGATCACTATGCATGTTTACCAGTTCTACACTTTTAGTTTGTGAGTCATATTGAGGACAAGACTAATTCTTCCTCTATATGTCACTGTGTAGTTTGGAACATCTTTCCAGTTAAGTATACATATTCAAAAATTCAGAATTGTATTTGTGACCAGTACTTAAAATTTTCCTAGATATTTGTTAAGGAATGATGTTAAATCAATTTTTAAAAATTAATAATGTATTCTATTGGTAAAACCTCATAGTTACACAGCCTTTAAAATGTGAATCTATAATCTGTTTGACGAAGCTTAATTGTCCCTGTTAGCAAAATTCTAATTATACAGAAAACAAATGAGCCTGTGTATGATGTGAAATATGTGAATATGCAAAAAAACTTGTTCTAACTATTGGTAATCATAGATAAATATTGTTTATAGGGCTGTATTGGAATTAGCTCAATTTACCCCCGTGGTCAATTACATAGCCAAATACATTCTTGATGGGACTTGTGTAATGGGCCATCATTCTTTCAAGAACAAAATTGTTTCCTATTCCTCCAATCTGATAATAAGTAATAAACATGCAATATATCAATTTACAAAGTCAATTATATAATCACGAAGAGTGCCAACAGCAATAAAGAAATGCTCTGTACTGTATTTACTTTCTTATACTTCACATTCCCTGAGGCTCCAGGCCTGGCATTTTTCCTACTTTCTCAATTTTCTTTGCATAATTTTCCACTTGGTGGACTGCCATTGTCAACAGCAACACTCTTCAACTTCTGGAGGCTTGGTAAGAGCAGTTGAAGACATGAGAACTGTGTTTAATTAAATCCTGGTTGCTGAATGTAAATGCAAAAGTGCTTAATTATTCACAAAAGAGGCTCCAGAAGAAATTTGGTTTTCATGATCTCTGAGATACAATCTTGAAAAAAATGTTATTTTCCTTTTTAACACTTACAAATGTTGAAAAAAGTTTGAAAAAGAATACCAATGGAAATATGCATATCTCAGGAGATACCTCACTGAATAATTAAAGCCACTGAAAAAATATATAATACAACTATATATAAGTAGATAATGTCTTATAATTATGTGTCGGATATACTTCAGCAAAACATCTGCAGGCTGTAGAACTCATGTATATTTAAAGGAAATCTTTAAGTACATGCCAAATAAGAACAGGGAAGATTAATTTTAATTTGAGGACAAGAGACTATTCCATGTTAAAATTTGATATTATATTTCTTTTAAAACTTGTTTTAATTTTTAAGTATCAGTTAAATATAGATTGAAAAGTCTATGGAATTCATTTGTTCAGTAATTATAGGTATAATCAAGATAGCAGTTTGTGAAGTGTTTTGAGCAAATATGAACCAAATATCCATGCTAAAGATTTGCTAAGTAACTTATTAAAAGTAAGCACAGGTATAATAGACATCTACTATAGTATTACAATCATATTTCTTCAATGTGTGCACCAATATAAAAGATAACTGTATAAATCTCTCATTTTACATAACAATGTATAGAAATTTTTTGTAGTCTTAAGTGATTGATATAACTGACAATATTGCTGCTAACATTTGAATAAGGTGGCATTTCAAATTTCATGTTAGAGTAGTTAACCAGAAATTAAATTTTATACAGATGTGGCTATCTGCAGATGTGGGTATTGGAACAACTTAGTTTTGCCTCCTGTATTTATTCACCATATAAATCTACCAGCACATTCTTATATGTTATGTAAATAAGATGTGGAATTCCAATAGTGTATCAGTGTTCTACAGCAGATGGTACACTGAGATTTACCACACCATTACATTTAATGGGTTTGAATTCATTTGGATTTCTTGATGTTCTCTCTGTCCTTCCCATAGCAGCAGTGTTGCCAGTGTTCCTGTTTATATATGATTTGAGAGAGTGCTTAAAGAAGAAAAACTTGTTTATTCTAGAAATATGTGTATTTTATGTCAAATTTTGAAGTGTATACGTATTGCGGTTTGGAGAACTTATGTGCTCTAAAAGGACAGTTAATGAATATTCAGCAAAGTACTCGCAGTCATTACACTCTAAGATTTTTTTTATAAAGTGAAAATACTCATTTAACTATTGTCATGCTAGTCTGGAGAGTTCATTTAAAAAATAAAAAAATAAAGTTTCAGCCTAAGTCACCAAGGGTAAAGTTTTAGGAAACCTTTAATATGAGGATATAAATACAGAGAGAAGGATCCATCTTAGTTAAGTTAACCAATGATGTTCATGACTATTTCCATTAACAATAAATTATATAATACATGGTTCACAGTTTTTTAAAAGATCAGTAAATAATACCTGTCAAAGAGTTTTCTTGGTGAAAGATCAGACCTTATGATAACTTAAAATAGCAGCATGAGCCATATGGATAATTTTTGAACTTGCTATATTTAGGATTACAGTGAATGTAGATAGATGTAGCTTCATTCAGTTAGTTACAGAAGTTATTATGGATGGACATAGAATAGAACAAGAATAATGATTTAGTCTTATGAAGATAGACCAAATCAACTTTTCTCAAAGGACAATCAAAGAATATATCATTGTCAAAGTCATCTATGAAATATCCTTAAAATGAAGATGTCTGTACTTTATTTTAAACTCACTAAAACCAAAATCTATGTGTGGAACTTGGGTACCAAAACACTGAAAAACAGACAAACAAGCAAGCCAATAAACTTTTAAAAGTCTGTGGCTATTGATTATTATACATCTGGAGCTACAAATGCATAGGCAGAAGGAGAAGGCCGACATTCACATTCAGCATTCAAAGGAGACTGCCGGAATTTACACTGGGCTTTTCCCTTTCCTAGTTCTGTGATGATGACCTTGTGAATCTGTATCTTCACTTCCCAAGGTGCAAATGAGGTTGACCTCACTATGTCACAAGATTGTTGTGAGGAGTAAATGTGTTAATATCTATAAAGCAATTAATATCTAACACATGGAAAGAACACATAAAAGTTTGCGGAAAGTAGTAAAAAATGTGTAAGTTTACTGGACTTGTCAGTTCATGATTAACATTTCCAGGGTTTCTATTAGAAAAGAAAACTATCTAGAAAAGATATAAGTATTGAACACTGCACAAAATATTATTTTCTGTTCTAAAATAATAGAAGTCAAAGTGTATTCCAGACCTTTTTTTTCCTTCTTCATTATTAAAACTTTATAAGGAATATTTTTAGTCTTGTTAGAATCAGCTTCTGAAGTTACTCTGGATTTGAGTCAAAAGCTCTCAATAGTGCCAAGTAATCTCCAGTGACATACACATTCTTATGAAAAGTGAACATGTTTGTTTCACTAACATAAGATGATGCTTCAAAGCAGTACCTTGGTGCATATATTTGCATAGTATTTCCAACAAATCATTTCAGTAAGACAGCCTAGAAATCATTTTGAAGTGATACTGCAGACAGAATATTCCAGGCACTTTGTTTCCAGTTCATTTGTGGGACTTCAGACTCATTTGGCTGTAGTGCTGGAGTTACATTCTTGCATAGGCACTTCAGAGGCACCTACACGACATCCTCTAATTGCATTACAGTGGCCTCCCTCTGCCTTATGCTTACCGATTCTTTGTTCAGAATGTTTTTCACTTCTTATCTGTAAACTCCTTAGATTTGCAGTCATTTGTCAATATGGAGAACTAGCAAAGCTGAATGCTGAAGACAGTTATAACTTGATTATATATCTGTTGATTTGTCCCTGGCTTTTTGGCTAATAAAAATGAATTCCAGTAATGAACGACTGTTTAATGAATAATGACACCACCATCGTTTTACCCTCTTCAATATTATGATCCTAAAGTTTACATACATCCCAACCGAACCAGCTGACGAGGTCTTCTGTGTTGGAAGCAATATTTCTGGGCACTTCCCAATTGTATATGCAGCATTATTCACACAAGCTTCCAGTAAGTCTAATTACTTCTTCAAATTGGCCTGAAAAGCATTTAGACAGTGGGGCTTTCCATTGGCCCAGAAGTCATTTGATCTCTTTATGACTTCCTGGAGCCAGCAGCAGCCATTGCAGATTGGCTCTGACTGTGAAACAGGCAATGGTGCATCTGTTTTTTGGTTTGTTTTTTAATGAGAAAAACACTTTCTAAGAAAACAAACTTCATATCCTTACTTACGTAAGAGTTATGTGTAACTCTTTAAAATATGTAAATGAATGCACTTCTGAGAATAAAAGTTTGTTAAATCTAATTTAGAAACTAGGATCTTGTGCACAGATTATTATAATAACTCAAAATATTTTAATTTTGGCATATGTACATGTGTAGATACATAAGACTGAACATTCTACCAAGTTGAATCAAGCCAACATATATAAACTTTAACATTCATTTTGAAAGTAACAAATCATGTGCTTGATAAGTGATAAATAAAACTGAAATTTATGGCACAAGATGTGACCTTTGCTTTCTTGACCCTTACCAAGAAAAGCCATCCCATTTGATATAAATTAGCAGACAAATAATTTACTATTTTTATAGATGAAAATGTTCCAGGATCACAGGTACTTGTAAGGGGAAAACATATAAAATATTTTATTGTATATTATTGTATAATTTGTTGTATATATTAAGCTCAGACAATATTAAGATTCACAATGTTATGAAATTGAGAATGACTCTAATAGAATTGTAAAGATTTACAAAAATACTTTTATTCATTTAGTTTTTTCCCAGTCTCACAATTTAGAAAATAACACTTAACAAAATATGTGGAAAATATTTACATAGGAGTTTTTATCTAGTGTAAATTGTATTTTCAGCGAGATTTGACATAATAATTTGAATACTTCCTTAAAATATTTAGAAATTATTACTGAACCAGTTACTAATGTTAAACCAATTCAGTTAGTGAATATAAAAAGTTCCTTGTTTATTTATGAGCTTTACTGAAATACAAAAAAAGCAGAATATGCATAAAATTTTTGATTAATTGTTTAGATGTTACATGGAATCTGGGGTTGAATCTGCATTTTGAATCACTTAAAATACCAATAAATAAATATGAATGATCCACTGACTATAGCAGATATATAAAACATATTACATATATATTATAGAATACATATATATGTGTGTGTGCATAGATATTTATGTGGGTATACATATTAAACTACTTGATTTAAATGTTTGAAATATTTTTAATTGGTACATTTTATTGGTACTTAATATTTACACATCCCAAATACATTCCAGATTGAAAATTTGTACCAGTATATGACACAATTTAATTATCATTTTCCCATTCCCCTACCCACCCTGCCACCACCTCCCACCCCTACATACACAAGCTTTGTTTCTTTTTTTAACCATCAGTTTTTTCTTATCTCATTATTTACCCCTAAATCCCATTTCCCTTTGAATATTTACTATTTCACAGTATCAATCATGCATTCTAGAACAAATTTACAACTTCAGTTTCTCATACCAGAGAAAAGATACAATATTTACACATCTGTGACCTATTTATTTTGTTTGAAATATTTTAAGGTTCATAATAAACTTCAAAATTTCTCATATACTGCCAGTTATGTCTTGCGGATATCAAACGTCAAGACTTCTAAGAAATGTATCATTTTCTTCTACACGTACAATCAAAGGAGAAGGAAAACATTGAACTTTATATTTGCCAGAGGAGCACTATGCACATAAACCTTATATCCCATGAAACTTTCTTCAGTTCCTCCATATTATTTAATTTAAAAACTCACCCAGATGCAAAAACATTTCTTTATTACTTGATTGAAGAAATAATTAATCAACAGCATCAAATTCCATTAATTTTAATAAACACTATTACCATAGTAGTAAAAATAGGAAGAACAGGTGGCATACTACTGCAATAGATATGGCAGAAGGCGAGGCTGACTCAGAGTACTACAGTGAGAGCAGTGGGCCAAAAAGAAGTGGGCAAAACTGAGATACTTAAGAGGAAGAAAAATTTGATACAAAGAATGAGGGGAGAAATAAGTCAAGTAGAATTCCTAGACTTCTGTGTTACTAATTACAGGGTACGCTACATTACTTGAGATACAGAGGTCACAGTAGGCTCAGAACAAGGATGAAAAATTGTTTGGTTTTGAGAGATTCAAATTTAAGGTAATTTAAAATATAGAAGTAGAGAAGCCAAGGATAAATTAAGTGTTGGGATCTGAAGATGATAAGTAAAATCTAGGCTTAAATTTTAAGGCTAGCCATTCAGAGGTAATGATAGATATCAAGGACTGGAGTGCTATTCCACAACAGCATATTAATTGATACAAAACAAATGATTTATGAATGGCATTTAGTATAAATGTAAGGAGAGATAAAATGAATCAGACCTATTTATGATGATTTTCATAAAATAATAAATAGAATCACCTGAGAAGTATTCATATACAAAGAGTTCAGTTAGATTATCACATTTGACACCAACGTAGATTTTTTTCCAGAAACCAAAAAAATAAAAATAATTTAAACACAATGAATGCTTAGAGTTAAGGAGACCTGTTAGTAGCTTTCATAATTCTGAGACAACTGATTTGGTTCTCTGAGCAGTGCAGTCTCTCAGCCTTATATCATCAACTGTATAACTGGAATAACATTTTTAAAACAATTTTCAGTCTACCCTCTTATGCACTAGCCAATTCTTTTCTATGTCGTTCTCCTTCCTTCTCTTCCCTTTCCTCCCCTTTCCTCCCTTTCTCTTACCTTCTTTCTTTTGTAGTACCAGTGCGTGGACCTCTAGGGCTTGACAACACATTTATATCTCCAGCCATTTCTAATTCTTCTTTTTTTTAATTTTGAGAGTCTTACTAAGTTACTTGGATGGATTTGATTGGACTGCAACTCGTAGTCTCCTGCCTCAGACTCCCACAGTGTTAGGATTATAGTCATATGCGACAATGGCTGGATAATCTCTTGCTTTTGTACTATATCAACAGTTAAGTCATAGCTTTAAAGTGAAACAGATGGGAGGATATTACATAAAGATATTCTTGATCATTTCATACTGAAAAGTCATATGAATTGGAAGAATAAGAATAAGAACAGCTAGGATGAAGTAAATGGAGTCTTGTCTTTCTTCTTTGTACTTCAGCTATGAGGAAGAGAAAGAGTACTCTATTTAAAAGAAAAAGCTGAGAGAAAAAAAAAAAAAGTAAAGTAACCAGATTTGAGACCCTTTCCTTGACTGTTACTTTTCAAGTTTCTGTGTCATAGTTTCCAAACCCTACCCCTGCCTGAACTTGGAGAATTAATCTGTAGCAAGAGAAGTTGGCACCAAGGTACAGTTTAAGCGGGACCAAGGGGAGACTACACTCATCTGTTCGAAGAGTGCAATTTGGAGGTTCCCTTAGTCTCCTCGGGGACCATCTTCATAGAAAACTGGAGACTTCAGGGAGGAGGCTAAAGAGAGGTTCTGCTTGCAGAGTCAGACTAGGAGCTCGGGGCTACAAAACGTTGTCATTCTGAGCCCAAGAGCTATGACGCGGTGAGTGCTCACCATGAGCTCCTACAGTGCTCTCCGCAGGTGACCTCACACCTTCCCAGCAGCCCCTGCGCCTCAAAGGTTCCAATCCCTCCTACAAGTGCCACCAGCTGGGGGCCAAGCTTTTATCACAGGAACCTTTGGGGGATATTGAGAATTGAAACTATACCAACGAAATTAAAGAAACGGTAAGTACATATTGCTTATGGAATAAAATGAAGAAAAATATCTTTCAAACGTTATATGAAAGTGGACCTTCACTTGCACATGTGCAGATGTGTAAAGAAAAGAAAAATATTTGCAAATGTCAGTGCTTGATAACAATATGTTTTCCTTGAAGGAAAATGAGGGCAATGTCTCATTCTATCACATTAAAAGGAGGCATGATGCCAGACGTGGTGGCTCACGCCTGTAATCCCAGCATTCGGGAGGCAGAGACAGGAGGATTGCTGAGTTCGCGGTGGCTTGCCTGGGCACCATAGTGAGCTCAGGGCCAGCCTGAACTACAAAGCAAGACCCTGTCTCCAAAAAGCAAAAAAAAAAAAAAAAAAAAAAAAAAAAAAAAAAAAAAAGGAGGCATGTACGAAATGAGTAAATCAAATATTTCGTTTAATGGGAATAGTTTCATTATTATATGGAGATTAAACTATTTGATATTCTGAAATACCAAACAGTCAGGAGGAAATTCAAGAAACTTAAAGATATTACAGAGAAGTTGTTTTTTTTCTTTATACATCTGAGCATGCCTAAGTGAATATCCACTTTCATATAACATGTTTGAAAGATATTTTTAATTTGCTTGTTGAAATTTTTCATTTTATTCTATGAGCAATATTTACTTACCAAAATTTACTTTCTTCACTTTCGTTGGTAGAGTTTCAATTCTCAATATCCCCCTAAGATTCATAAGGTAAAAGCTTGGCCCCCAGCTGGCGGCAGTTGTAGGAGGGATTGGAACCTTTGAGACGCAGGGGCTGCTGGGAAGGTATGAGGTCACTCGCGGAGAGCCCCGCAGGGGCTGCTGGGACCTCAGTACTCTCATCTTTCTCTCGGCTTCCTGGCTGCTGGGGGAGAAGTTTGCTCCGGGTAAAACTTTCCCCAACAATGTGCCGCATCACGCGAAGCAAGCAAGCCAAGTAATGGACTGAAACTTCCGAAGCTGTGAGTCAAAATATTCCTCTCCTTTCGGATTGGATTGTGTCAGGTGTTTTTACAATGGCAGGGAACTATCACTCCCAGTCATAAAATTTAATGAAGTTGGGTTGGAGATTTAGCTCAGTGGTTCTGGAGCCTGCCTAGCAGGCGCAAAGTCCCCGGTTCTATCCCCGGTAACCACACACAATATTATTGGGCGTGGTGACTCACACCCACCAGCAATCAGTACCACATACCACAGTGCCGGGCATGGTGGCTCACACCTGTAATCCCAGCACTCGGGAGGCAGAGGCAGGAGGATTGCTGAGCTCAAGGTTTGCCTGGGCTGCATAGTGAGCTCAGGGCCACCCTGAAGTACAAAACGAGTCTCTGTCTTAAAAATAAAACAACCATTAATGAAGTATAATTGGAAAATGAAACAGAGCAATGTCGCATATTAAATAGCAAATATTATGGAAGACTCTATACTGTTAAACACTAGAGTGTAAATAAATTGAATTAACATGCTACTTTTAGTATTTAAATTTTCCCCCTGAATTAAAAATAGAAGAACATTAATTAGATTTATTGGTCCAGTTTAGATGTGCATAATGATGCATTCATCACCTGGAATTTGTACCTGTACCTGATATATCTTTTTGTTAATTGAATTCTTTATTGGCACATTTTATATACATCTCACAATCACACATAACACTGGGGAATGTGTACCAATATATGACACAAGTTAATTCTCATTTTTACCCATATCCCTACCCACCCACACCTCCCCACCCCCTATATACATGCTGTTTTATTTTCTCTCAGAATCATATTCAGTCCTTCCCCTCATTACATTCCCACACCAAATTTCCTATGGAAACTTCCCGTTCTACAAAAACTATCATACTTTCTAGAGCTCATTTGCATCTACAGGTGCTTTGATATATCTTGATTTATATTTTCCACTCCCCTCTTCTCCCTTCTACTCCACTTTCTCTTATTTACAAAAACTTTGTTTCCATTTTATCTTTCTTTTCTTATATTTCTCTTCCTTCCGTTCCCTCCCCACCCTCCCTTGCACCCCTCCTCATTTGAACATTTTCTTCCTGCTTGACAATATGTATAATACATTTTATCTTTATTTACAGTTTCAGTTCCTCACATTGAAAAATTTTGAGACTTTAAAATTAGGGTGGAAGAAGTTTGATCTGTTGAAGAAAAACATAGTTAAGATTTTAATCCCTATTGTTTTGAAATGATATCAAGTTTATCTTCTTATCAATGCAAAGAACGGATTTGTTTCCCTTGTTTTGCCATCAAAAATGTTCTTTCCCTTCTTTTCTTTCCCCTACCTCCTTTTACCCTTTGGATATTTTCTATTTCACAATATCTATCCTACATTTTAGAATTCATTTATATCTTTAGCTTTTCAAAACCAGAGAAAAGATATGGTATTTATACATCTGTGACCTATTAATTTCACATATGATTATGCCCTCAAAGTATATCCATTTGAATATAAATGACTCAAATTTATCATTACAATTTCTTTACAGTGCATTATAGGCTTTTTTAGTCCATTTTATGATATGACTTCAAAATACTACATTTTTAAACAGCTATGTGAATATATAGGTTGAGCGAAGTACCAAATGTAACAAATTTTAAGAGAATAATCCATGATTTCACCATATGCAATGTTCTTTTTAGATTTAACTCTGGATTTAGATAAAAGAAATGTTTAAATATAATTTTTTGTTGTTGTTTTTTTGATTTTTTGTTTTTTGAGACAGGGTCTTGCTTTGTAGTCCAGGCTGGCCCTGAGCTCACTATGTAGCTCAGGCAAGCCTCGAACTCAGCAATCCTCCTGCCTCTGCCTCCCAAGTGCTGGGATGAATATAAAATATTTTGAGGCTAATCAACTATAGTAGTTTCTTAGAGACAAGATATCTCATTCCTTTTGTTCAGCAGGTATACACATGTCTTAGGCAAGTGTAAAACAGTTTAAATTGGATTGTGTTTGATTAGATTGCTTAAATATGCATTTTACACTATAAAGACAAATTTTATGTGCATTGGCTGGGAATCTGCTCCTGCAAACTTCTGAGCTTTTCTTTCTTTTATGTTGTCTAATTCATATTTACTATGAATTAGAATATGATGAGATGTTAAAAGGTGTCTTCACATTAAAAGGTTGTTCTCTACCTCACTTACGATAAATAAAATAATATATTGCACCAACAAAATCAATATACTTTTCATTTCATTATGAGGTAAAAATGATATTTGTGTTGTCTTTATTTAGAAAACATCACTTCAAAGGTCAGTACCTTTGTATTAGTTTTTCTATAAAGAATAAAATTTATTCTATAAACAAATTCTTTAACTCATAGTCAAGATTATTTTAATGGTTTTGTATGTAATAATGTATTATTCACAGAATCATAAATCTATGGGCCAATTATGATTATATATGTTTTATAGATAAGTAAACGTGAATTATTGGTCAAAGTACATAACTACAAAAGAGCCAAACATTTAAACTCAAGCCCTTAACTTCTAAATGGTATTTCAGCTTGTGCTGTATTACGTTTAAGTCCCTATCATCTGTCAGACACGTCTTTCTGTATCTTCACCAATGCAGTTCATCTCCCAATACTTACTATTCACACCTTCTCAGTGTCTCTCTCATCTATTGCATGATTTACTTTTCTCTAATTTGGTCTGTCATCATATTTTTCTTGTATTTTTATTAAATCTTAAGTCTTTTAAATTTCTGATCCTTTTCATATGCACATGTCAGAATTCACTTTTTCATGTTTTTCCCATAATAATGAACAGGAATGAATGGGGACTTACTCACTCTGAGAGGAGCAGATAAGAACTTTCCCGTCATAAGTGGCAGGTGCGCATGCGTGCACGCATGCACACACACACACACACACACACAATAACCCATAAACAAAAACAAAAATTAAAAAATGTGGCAAACATGAGACTTGATGGTGAAAGTTATACTCAGAATGCTTTCTCCTGTCTCTTCTATTCAGTATTTCACTGGAAGTTTAGGTAGGACAATTAGAGAAGAAAGTGGAACAGAAGATATCATTTTGGAAAGTAAAAAATTTTACTACAAAAATATTTGGTGATGACATGGCCTTGTGCACAGAAAATCCTAATGTAAATAATAAAGAACTGTTAACTAAGATATGAATCTGACAAGATTTCAAAGCATATCAAGGCATAAAATCTCATTGTATTTGTATACATTTATAAGGAATAATTCAAACAAAAATATAAAATAATTCTATTAGCAATGTCATCAGAAGTAATAAGATATGTAAAGTTTTTAAAAAGCATAAAACTTGTTCTCTAAAAAATATAAAATGTCATAGAGGGCCAGAGATTTAGCTCAGTGGTTCCGGCGCCTGCCTCACAAGTGCAAGGCCCTAAATTCAATTCCCATAACCACATACAATGCTGGGTGTGGTGACTCATGCCCACCAGCAATCAATATCCCATACCACAGTGCTGGGGCTCAGGGCCAGCCTGAACTACAGAGCGAGACCCTGTCTCAAAAAAAAAAGTCATAGATTCAGAGGATCCTGTTGAATTTTCACTTTGGTGAATAATTATATATATATAATAATAAAGTTGCAAATATATAAAAATAACTTTCTGTGCCGTTGAGGACATTCCAACTGAGCTATATCCGCAACCCTTTATTTATTTATTTATTTATTTATTTATTTATTTAGTCTTGAGACTGGATTTGGGTATTCATTAAATTGCTTAAAGTAGAATTAAGTTCAGAGTATTTGTGCCTTATAAACCTTATAGAAATATATCCTTCTTATAATGACTCAGGTTTTACCTCTAATCTCAAAATTGAGGTTAAAATTTCTGTATACAAATTAGGAGATTCTGATGACTTAGCCATTAACATTTTGTGCTTTTTTTTTTGGTATCTAGATGGGGTAAAATCATATCTATTGCTTATATATGCCACATATTTTCTCCCCATGATTCTCTACCTATGAGATATTTATCTCTATTATGTCTTGTGCCTAGATGTCCCCCAAAGTTTCATGCAGTCATAGGTGGGGCTTTTTCAGAGGTGGCTGACTCTGGAGTGTGTGATGGATTCGTGGTGCAATGCTAAGATTAGGAATGAGTGATTACCAAATCATACCACTGATGGATCTGGTGCCTCTCTAGTCCCCATTGTCTGGAGTAGAATAAGAGACAGAAAGGCTTTTCATTTCTCTTGCTTGCTTTGCTACCTTCTGTCTGCCATGAACTACTTTCCCTCTGTGACTTCCTCTACCATGCTGCCTCGCCTTGCAGCCAGCTGATTATGAACTAAAAACTCTACAGACTGTGAGCTAAGAAAACCTTTTTCTCTTTAACTTCGGATGTTGGGCATTTTGCCTCAGCAATGAAAAAAGTAAGATGTCTCTCCAAGTTTCCATCAGAAGCTTTTCTAATACTAAGTCCCCATCTCCGACATTTTCCCCCTTTCCTGAACCATGGCTCTTCTACTTTAATTGCTTGCTCACTTTGAATTTTCACAGCAGTAAAGCTCTGTGGTTCCTTTATAGCACTGGCCATTTTCTGTTTCTCTCATAGTGGAGTCAACCTGAAACAAATTATTGGAGGGGAAGATTCCAATCTAATTAGTTTATTTTCACCTCTCTCCAAAGTATCGGATACATAGAATTTGTATGCAATAAACATTTTAAATGAGTCAATCATTTATTAAAAAAGGGCAGAGATGAATAAATGAAAATAGTAAACAAATGATACAACCAATAAATGAGTCATATTCCTTCTAAGCTTCTTAATCATGGATTCTGGCTGTATCACACAGGTTCTTAGGTACAAATAACAGAATCTACTCTAGTTAGTAAAGACTGAGAAAAAAAAATTTTTTGAGACAGGGTCTCACTTTGTAGTTCAGGCTAGCTCTGAGCTCACTATGTAGCCCAGGCAAGCCTCGAACTCAGCAATCCTCCTGTCTCTGCCTCCCGAGTGCTGGGATTACAGGCGTGAGCCACCACGCCCGGCAAAAAAATTTTTAAAAGTACTTTATCACACAGAATTTGAAAAAAATACCAGAGAGCTGCATTGTTTGTGTCTCTTGTTGGGAAAAAAACCCAAACACACTGCAAATATCGAGAGAGAAAACACCACTGGTCCACTTGAGGTGCTCAGCACTTGTATGACTCGAGAATGTATTAAAAAGCTGTTAATGTCACTTCCTCGAGAGATGGACCCGAGTTTTAAGCAGATTTTAAACAATTTATAAAAGTACCTTCCTAGCACCTACTGTGAATACCTCTTCTTCAGTCTATTGCTTTCGGAATGCCAAATATGTGTTGCAGGGCATGAAGCAGCTGTAGTAATTCATCAGTGGTCACTGAGTCACAGTTAGGCACAACTTTAAAGGTGTCATAGAACTTATATTTATTGTTCTGAATAAACATTAGTCTCATGAAAAGTGAAGTGCTGTGGGAAAGGGTTGTAACGACCCACTAGCTAGGTACACTGTCATTAGCCAAGATGAGAGTGTGTATGGATTTCCGTATCGGTGCACACTGCCTGCCTGACAAGGTAATACTCCATAGAAATGAGAATTCAGCCTCCTTGTCTTTATAGATCTCAACATCCACTCAACCAGACCAAGAGCATGCCAAGGTCTCCTCGGTTTTCAATGCTGAATCTGCAAAGGGGTGGACTGAAATGGATGACATTTCAAGTGAAAGATGAGAACAGTGGTCTTCAGGCAATATTGCTTGTCAGTCACTGAATGGGAAAAACACTGTGACAAATACGACCATCACTGGCAGAACCAAAGTGCTTGATTTTAATATCATTGATGTTGAAAAAAACACACCTGACTTAGTTTTCCTTTTATAAATTTCCTTTTATAAATTCATACAGTTACTCACTGCAGGGAAACAAGTCAGATAGATTTGTTAGTATTCACTCAAAGTGCAAAAGATAAAAACTACCAAGGATTTGAAATAATAAACCTTAAGCATAGAAGTGGCATTTGGGGAAAATTGTTCAACCTCCAATACAGAGAAACTGAAATATGCCATATAATTATTATTGTGAATTCTAAGTTAAATGAAATATATTAAAATATCTAAGAAATTATATGGCCCAAAGTAGGCAATAAATGTTTGATGGATATGATTATTTATCTTGAAAATGATTTATTATACACATTAACTTATATTTTAATTGTATTTATTTTTCTTTAAAAATATGCTGTGTATTCTGTATAGAAATAATACAGGCATTATGCCAGTCATTTCACAGGTGGGAAAACTCAGAAAAAATAAAATTAAGTTATTTAATGAAAAGGCATAGAAAAAAACCAGCTACAATTCCACTATGTTACGATTACATTCTTTCTTTTAATTAGAGGGTACAGGTGGTGGCAGATATGAAGAATGAAAACAGTCAAATAATTGACATAAGACATACAATAATAAGATGGAAGAAAACAAATAAGGTTTTAATCCTAGAATCTTTTAGATGCATTATTTTTCCTTGGAATATTATAATTCTTTTTTTTTTGAGAGAGAGGGTCTTGCTTTGTAGTTCTTAGTCTGCCCCTAACCTTACTATGTAGTCCAGGGAAGACTAGAAGTCAGAAGTCCTCTTACCTCTGTCTCCCAAGTGCTGGGATTATAGGCATTAGCCACCATGCCTGGCTAAAAATTGTAAATTTTATGAGTCTGAAAAGATATTCATTTTGGTAACTGTCAAATACCTTTATCAAGCAATATGAAGTATTTAAATCTTCTGAAATTCTTCATGATAACATTAATATGTGACATAGAATTTATAGTTTCATAGGCACACAGAGAAATATGATATATTTACATTTTGCTTGAAATTGAATATAATCATGGGTAGAAGTGTAGCCCATGTAATAGGTAACAGATGTGTGGATTATGCACTTAAAAAGAGGTAGCCAGCTTTAAGTTTCCCATATTATTCATCAGCAAAAGCCGAGGCTGCTTCTGACACCCTAAGATGGGTTGTACATATTGAGGAGGGGAGAACCACAAAATAGAGGGACCCCAGTTTTCTGATATCTTTGAGAACTAGAGCCAATATCAATTTAGGATTCTATATAATGTAAAAATAAATTTCCTATTAGGAACACTTCTATTTTGGAAAACAGCAGATGAAATGATATTTTCATCAAGGACAAAATAACTTACCTTTTCTGTCATCTACTATTACTGCCATCCAAATCTTATGGATATCCTTTAATATAGAATCAGAGTATGTTATCAAATCAGTTTTCTGAAACAAACCTGTCTCCATTCCATATTTGTCAGAGATTCTTTTTTTCTTAATGGTTATTATTTGACCTTTTTTGGAAGACTCTAACCTTAAATAATACCACAGGACTTGGAGAATTCTTACAGTTCTTCATTATATGTTAATTAGGAAATTATTAGAATTAACAAAAGTATTAATAACTAGGCACAAAAGGAAATGTGAACTCTATGACTTTGAGTATATCAACATGGGATATACCTTCTTCATTCATCCAGTCACTCACTGTTTACATACTTACTATGTTCCAAACACTATGTAGTTATAAGCCTAAAATGGTGAACAAGGCAAGAAGGGTCTCTGACCCTGTGCACTTTATACATAACTGAAATTCAGAAATTAAAAAAATTATAAGGAAAATTTAGCTTCAAATTTGTCTAAGTATTATGCAGGAAATAACCAAGATGCTATGATAGAAGTGTCTGAAGTGGGGAAGTTTTTTTTCTTTTAATCTTTTAATAGGAAGCTCTAGTAATTCATCTTTGGGAAGGTATCTTCAAGCTGATATTTAAAGGATAATAAGAACCAGGTTTTCAAAGTTAGAGAAAAAGAAAAGAGAATAAAGCTCTTAGTGGGGCATAAGTCTCCATGAAATGATGTATGTATTTAGGTGCAATCCATAGGAGAAGAAGGTTGACATAGGATTGGAAAGTGGAACAAAGGCAATCCAAACAGTGTGATAGAAAGTTTGTCTTTTGTTCTAAGTCAGAAGGAATACCTTTGAAGACATTTAAGTAACCTTTGGCCACAACCTGAATTGGGTCTACAGAAAAGCAAATATTGTAATAAGGAAAATATTTTTTGGGATAATAGTCCAATAGAGTAACAACTTCATTCTCGAGTGCCTCTATTTGAAACAATTTGGTTTGCAAAAAAAAAAAAGCATGTGGTAAACCTTTTCTTCCATTCACAAACTATATCCTGTGCCAAACACAACTAAGAACATCTTCCACATACAAACACAAGAGTGGATATCTTCCCTCAATATGTAGAACAAATTAAGTTGATAAAACAAGGTACTACTGTGTCCTAATTAATGGTTGTGAATTGGAAATAGAGAGATATTTTTTTAAAAGCAAAGAATGAGACATAGGGACAGAGGTTTCACAAATGTTTCTGAAATTCAAGAGTCTGAGTGTAGAGTTAAATGAAAGAAAACGGGTTTTCCTACTTCATTTCTGAAAAGAACGTCAAAGTGTGGTGTGGGTGGCCATTTGGGTCAAGTGTGGTTCACTATAAGTGAAGATCAGGTAGTGTTAACCAGATAGGGCTTGGTGGAATATTCAGAGCCTCTGTAAAGTAGGGCATGATGGGACTCTTTTGAGCCCATGTGCTCCATGGGAGAGCTGAAAGAAGCAGAGCTCAAAGCAGGAAATCCTGCCTGGGCTGTCTTGGCAAGACAAGGTGGCCATGGCGCAGAACCTACACTGTGAACAGCCTTGTCTCAGAACGGAGGATGGTATGGAAAATAAGAAAGAATTTCAACCAAGTCTTGAAATATTCAGAATAGCTACAATTTTTCCCACCCCTTTAAAGATAGTTCAAGAGTCCTAGAGATGGATGAGCCTTCTTATAGGCTGGGAAGATCCATAGGACAGAGGGCTCAGAGATTCCTCCACCTGTAATGTAACTCCTTTGTAACAGGATGACAAATCTGTAAAACACCTCACTTTTCTGAAAAAAAAATTAAACCAAAGTGTGGGATACTAGTATTTAATCACTAAAATATCCACCATGACCTTGTTCCTATTTGGCAGGGTCAGAGCTTGTGAAGAAGATTAGATTTGTTAGAGTTCATTATGAACCTTCAATTACATCAAACATCAGTGCTGTCCTTAATGTAAAATTGCAGAAATACCACAATACTTAAATTTAGTCATTATTCCATTTCTTTCAGTTCATTGACTGACCACATGTAATTAGCACACATTTAAAAATACATATTTATTAAACTATGGGCACTGCTATTAATGAAATGTTCTGAAATAAAAAGTAGTTTGAACCGGAGTAAAAAGTCGTATGTTCTGTCCCTGATGCTGTCATCACTGAAACTGCCTCTGTAACCTGGGGCAAGCCACTTAATTTCTCCGGGCAGTAATTTTCTCTCAAAAATGAAGAGAGACTGGACTAAATCATTGCTAAGGTCAAGTTCGATTTTTGATGTCTGTCATGTGAGTGCTAAAATGATGCCTGCTGAGATGATGGTGGTTAGATTTGCATTAATCAAGAAACAGCGATGATAATAAGTGTAGAACCATTTAGCCAGGCCAGGCCATTTGCTTGGCACAAAGTAAGTTATTTTATATTGGTTATTTCAAGCCATGTAAATAAACACATAAGTAAAGAGAGATTCAGAGAGTCTAATTTGCTTCTTGCTACACAGTAGATAAGTGGAAAAGCCAAATTTCCAGTTATCTTTTCTCAAAATTTCTAAATCAGATGCTATGGAATTTATTATCAATCACTTTCTATTATCTTACTTGAAAAAATACACCTTTTAGGAATTATCCTGAAAAACTTCTGTATCTTGCAAATTATTTACTCACTGTAAAGCTGTTCTTATAGCCTTGAAGTAAAGCAAAATGTCCCCTCTACGCTTGAAGGTCCCACTTTGATGATGCATTAGCATCCTCTCAAAAGCTGATATGATGTGCTTTCTAGTGCTCCTTATAAAAAGGAAACTGGATATATATAATGCAATATTATCCTGCCATAAGAAATGATAAATTATTTATACTCAAAGGGATGTACCTTGAGAACATACTCATAAGTTAAGTAAATAGGCCACTTTCCAGTTTTCCTTGGCAGTGTAATTTTATCTTGTGCATATTTTAATAGTTAGAAAATGTTCAATGCCATTGTTTGATAGAATGAAACAAAATCCTAAAATAAAGTAATATGTACATCTCCTGTTTCATCACATTTGAATGGTGACTCTGGTTTTAACATACATGCACGTATTGTTCTTAGCTGTACAAAAAATGCAATAAAAAGGAAACTACTCATTGATGGTAGTGATGGAGCCACATATGTGTCGGTTTGTCTCGGGTATTAAATTCTCCTTTTTCTCTTCCTCAGTTCCAATTATGCATCATTGCTAAGAGTCATAGACATCAAACTTACAAAATATCAGAAGAATATAATGAAAAAATATCTAAAGCCTATTTTAATGTCTGGATTTAGTGTCTTTTTATATTTTACTTTTTTATTTTTACAGGAACTCAGTGTCAGCAGAGAGCTATCAGTTGCTAATGTTTTATCTATAGCACCGGTGGAAGCTCCGCCTGTCTACTTCTGGCTTGTGAGAATTTCTTTCCTTTGGGGCAGTGGCTGGTGCCAGAATGAGAGGAAATATCATGCCCTCCGAGAGCCAAGAGCAGCTGCTGCGGTTGCCCTGGTGTTTATGGGATATTATAGCCATAAAGGCACATTTGGAATTGGTTGGGGAAAGAACTTAAGGCTCCCTTCTTTTATCTTTATAATCCACTTTCCTAGCATGGATTATCCTCCCGCTCATGCTAAATATAGCAAATGCAGATATATATATATACACACACACACATACATATATATACATATATATACATATATGTATGTGTGTGTGTGTATATATATATATGTATATATATGAACCCATGTTGCCACAAGGTGCTCTGAGAATGCAATGTATGTGCTGGATAGATAGACTATCTTTTATCAAATGAAACAATAAAGACACAAAATACTTGTCCAAATTGTTTTGTTTTTGTTCTTGAACAATAAAAGCCATTTTTGTAAGAATTAACCAGAGGGAGTTGTACATTTGGAGAGCGGTAAACTTATAGCTTCTGTTTGGAAGAGAACTGGCATTATTGCCAAAATGTTGCCCATCTGTAGTACGATCCAAATATGTCAAGCTGGGAGTGTCATAGAGAAGAATTTGCTATAAGACATTGGCTAGATGGCATTTTTGTGATTCATTTTCAATAGCATCTTTCTTTTTTAGTGGGCAGAACTTTCAATGTGTTTATTTCATGATGAGCCTCAGCATTTTTATAAAGTCAAAACCTTGTTAGGATAATAAAGGTCAGAATAATGACTTTGTTGTTAGTTTCCTTAAAAAACTCAGGTTTTGGCTCTTTTGCGGAAGCCAGAAATTATTCCTTAGTGTTTTTTAATCTGCTTTTTAAATACTAATTCTTGGGAATGGAAAGCCAATGCAGTTGGCCAAATCTGAGGTGAAGATGGCTAAGGGTTTTCCACCACAGATTTAAACTTTATTGAATTAGATGATGGGTTTTCATACCTGTACAAGTCCCAGACAAGAACTTCATGCCTCCAGAAAAACTCAGGAACTATGAGATAAACTCTACTTATTCGCATTTAAATGGCAAAGACTATCTCCATCTCCTCACAGCCTTGCTGAGAGCAGAATGACCTGTCAGAATTAGAATCCAAGCTCAACCACATGCAACCAAAGGATTGTAATTTTTTAATTGAATTCTTTATTGGTACAATTTATATACATCTCAAAATCACATATAACATTGGGAAATTTGTACCAGTATATGCCACAAGTTAATTCTCATTTTTACCCATATCCCTACCCACTCCCCCCTCCTCCCCCTTTATACATGCTCTTTTATTTTCTTTCTGTATCATATTTATTCCTTCCCCTCATCAC